>JAJIZL010034300.1:11716-35015 GCA_023969395.1 Amblyomma maculatum
CCCATAAACCACGTCCTCCAAAGAGGGGGTATCGTTCTCCAGTGCTCATGGAACGGGAATTTTGAAGCACAGGGCTCTAAACTGGCCCAGCCTAAGAAAAATGTTCCAAGCAATCGAACATGAGACATCGTAGAAAAGCGTCCCTCCATGCTGACTTCGCCGTGCGTAGAAAGATAACCAATTGTTTTTCGATGTGGGCGAAAAGCAAGGGGCACGTGCGTCGTTCGACGTCAATACACGTTAAAGACGTCCAGGTGGTCGAATATATCCGGAGCCCTCCACTTCAGCGCTCTCAAAACCTAAGCGACTTCGGGACGTAAAACCCCTCATACGAATCCAACATGCTATAATTCCGTCCTAGTAATGTATGGTCTTTTTGCTGAGTTCAAGGTGCGCAGAAATTGCATTGACGTCCACGAACAAAACTTCTTTAAGTTACACCGCGTTTTCAGTTCAAGTCAGTAGGAACCAAAATGTGGTGACGTAATTATTAGAATTTGCGTTCTGGGAAAAGACAGCGGTGAGTCAGCGCATAAAAAATAGGTACTCTGATTTATTTATGTTTTGTACGCACGCCTTCCAGAAAAAGTAAAACTGGTATGTTTATGAAAAAGCAGTAATTGATGGACAATAGAAATTCGCCACTTACAATGATTTCTCCACGATTAAAGCGAATAAAATTCTGCGCATACAAACATACATGAGGATGTCACCTTAGTAAACAGTTTTCTCTGCTGTAACGCTCTTTGACACATTAGAGATATTTAGCTTACCGTGATCCGCGATCCGCCACCGTGACTCTCTACCGCGCTTGATCGGGGCGCACAAGCTGATTGGTCCCGACGCGACAGGTCTATGTGCCGACATCAAGTATGTGGCGCCATCTATCAGCGTCAAGGGGATCTGGGCGTGCGAAGTGGAACGCGCGGTGGCGGATAACGGTAGCGGATCGCGGATCGCGCTAAGCTAAATCTCTCTATTAGGTTGTACAGGCTGCACGAGTGATTTATCTAATAACCGCTGTCCGCCGTGTACGAAACCGGCACTTGGATTGAATGAATGAGTGTCAAATGAGTAAGCGAGTACAGCGAACATTTAATTGGTTTTCATGAGCACAAATGAAAGCTGTCTTCAGTCTGTAGAAACGTAGATATTCTACAACCTTGGTACGATTGATACCACATAAATTGGTCCCATTAGGCGCGCTGCAGTCAGATGTGCTACCATTCTGTGCGCAGGCCGTACTGGACCATGAAACATACCTGATGAACTTGACGGAGGCGAACGTGAGCCCTGCGCGTGAACCCCGCTGGCAGTTGCAATACTCGGCCAAGAGCAGCCTCGGTTTGGACTCCCTACAGCCCCACCAGTGGGATGCCCTGCTGCAGAGGATGGAGAGCGACTCCCGCATGTTCGAAAAATTCTACAAGTGAGCAGATTTGTTTACGTTTATATCATTGTGAAGATGTTCATTTCCTCTCTTACAAATTAATAAGCAGTCGGGTTTAAGAGCTGTTGCAACAGCATGCCGAAATTGCCCTGGCTCTTTGTGACGGTCGAACAGCATTACATACATTACAAAAGAATGCTGGTTGTACAACATGGCACCACAAACAAAGACCAGGCTATCCTCCTTTTGTTGCGCACAAACTAACGCATTAGCAAAATGAAAAGTCATACCCAAAAATGCCATTAAAAGAGCAACGTTACCTCTTCACATCAGAATGTAATAACAAAGGATTTTGCAATGGATGCAAAAACTCACTCATTGCTATCACATGACAAAACTAACCCAACAAACTACAAACAAAATGCCATCACAAGTTCTCACGTCCGAGACATGATCGAGAGTAATCCTGAATTAGGAGCTTTGGTGCACAGGTTACGTCACAGTTTTCATTGTTTAGCTTGTGTTTATTATAGTGGGAATTGGTTATAGCAGGAATTGGTTCGTATAATAGGTGTTGGGGAAAATCAAATTTGTCTCGTGCCATAATGGCTCCTATTTTCTCTAAGTTATGCAAGCAGAATGTTCAAATACTCGGAGTGTTTTCAGTGATAATTATGGCATATTAGGACTTTGTAGCATATAACGCAAATAACGAAAAATTGTCGAATTTTATGAAACGATTTTTGCTGGGCGAAGTGAATGACACATTTGCGATGACCGCACTGCCTTTTTATGAAGCGAATGCAAATTGTGAAAAATTTTTACGCCTGTTCTCCCCCAAACTGCAACGAAATATTGCAAATCAAAAGTACTACTTAAGTGTTTACTCATTCAGGTACTTCACATGTCCCAAACATGGAACACTAAGAGGGGGAGCGATTACACTAAAAAACGCTACTTATTGTGAAAATACAAAAGTGAACAGTAGTATACATTTCGGAATGCAAAAATAAGTAATAAAGCGTGCATGAAAAACGTTAGTCACACACAGAAAGTAGAATTTTGGAATTTGTTCCATCTAACACTGAAGACGTAGATATAATGAGACTCTCTATAAAAGATTAGTTATTGGGCCCAAGCATGGATAATTTGGTTGCCATGGATTTGTTAGGCGGGAATAGTCTTTGTTAGGGAAAGCAAATGTGAAGTTATTGAACACTGCTGTACAGTTCTCCTGACTGACGAGATATCAGTTTGAATCAACCAAATTAGGAGCAGGATGAGGGGGAGATGGGTGAAGATGCTTTTCCAGAATTTGGCTGGATTATTTTTTATAAATGATGGAAGATGTGGCAAGAATATATATCTGGACTTTTATATGTCATCAGTGACGCTTCACAGTTTCTTTCGCGTTTTCGAATAAGGCGTGCAAAGTCGTTTCGCGGGTTAATAACGCATTTTCTTGTTTTTAATGCAAGAAGTGATTTGTTAAAGGAAGGTTTAGATATATCAAAATAAGCAGTTATTAGGGAAATATAATTGCGTAGGAGATGTGCTATTTTTTCCATGTACAAACATCAGGTTTTGGTAACCGACTGAGATGAAAAATAACAAAGAAACCAAAAAGAAATATGCTCGAGGCCACAATTGATAGCACTGATGTCACCTTTATAATAATGTATTATTTGTTTAGTTTGAGCGCGGTGTGATGCACGTAAAATTTCATAAAAACGGAATATTACGCAGGACCCACTGCGGAGAAGATATTAGGATACGGTCTAAAATATTATGTAGGGTATGCTGCTGGGCTAGTTGGTGGTGGTTATAAAACATTATGGTGTCGCAGCGCTGGCAGACAATGACTAAGGACACACACAACTGCGCTGAACTTACAACTTTATTTTGGACGCTTTTTATCCGCGCATTTAAAATTGACAGAAAGAACTGGACACGCAAGCACGCAAAATATTAGCGTCACGTAGGAAACCAATTGAATGGTGTGAACTTACAGATGAATTGCAATATTAGTTACACCTTTTATTGTCAGGGTAAATGAAATCTGTGAACAAGGGCATGTCAAACTTACTCCTAAAGGCAATGATATTGCCATGAACGTCAGGCACATGAGTAAACATGATTTGGGATAGTTGGTAACATTCTTGAATCATTATTATCAGTGAAGGAACCCGACAGGAGCACGCAACACACGCAGGAACGGTGCATTCACACCCAGTTCTATTGGGAACAGGGTTTGCGCATATAAAGGTTCTTCGCGACAGAAAAAACAAACAAGCGCGAAAAGGTACACAGAACTGACGCATCGCTAATATAGCATTTTTCCCTATGTAAAATGCCTCCAATATTTAGCGTGTCGTTCTATCCTTTCCTCTGCTCCCGCCCTGAATTTTTTCACTAACAAAAATCTGCGTACATTTCCTCCATGACTGGCATCCAAGTGCATACTTTGTTATTGAAATTTGTGTGGTGCTCCACGGGCCGGTTGTTGATACGTCGAGCAGTTTGACCGCCTGAGTAGACCACTTCTGCACATAGGGCGGGGTGTGTTTTTTACCACACCTGCTTCTTCTTCTGTCATTTCTGGAGACTTGGAAAGCTTCATCGGAGCTGAAAAAAAAAAAAAAAAAAACCCTCGTAACTTTCTTCGTGTTCTGCTCTGTCTTTCTTCTCCGTGCGTGCCTGCACTTTTTTCACCAGAGTTTCTGCAACGTTGGTCACGACCGACAACGGGTATTCCGTAATGCTTGCCTCAAACCTAGTCCGCATTTCATGAACGCACGGTTTCTCATGCGCCGATCACGACCTCTTTTTGTTGCCTTCGAAGAAGATGAATTTTTAAAGGGTAGGGACACCAAATTTTTGTTTAGTACTTTTGTGATGTAAATAGTGCGTAGCGACTCTGCAAGCATAGAACGCGGAAACACAAAAAATATTACCATATTATTAGTACGCAACAGTTTCGGTTTTGGTTTGTAGTTGCCAGGTTTTGCTTGTCAGAAAAGAGAAGACAAAATTGAAATTTTACGTGGATCGAAACCCCTGCCGTTGTTGAATTGGCGTCTGCGTTTCATGTGCCTGTCCTCTCATTGCGGGTTCGCACTGAGGAAGCATTTGGTGCACCGCCTACCTTTATAAACGAACTACATGACTGTTTTAATAAAATATGCACGACTTTCCCTTCTACTCCTATACTCCTGCTCGGCGACTTTATATTTCCTAACATTTCCTGGAACACTAATACGATGCCCATTTTGTCTCCCTTCTCAGCGCAGGGTGATGAACTTGTGCTGCTTATTTTCGTTGACGCAGCTAATTACTCAACCAACCAGAATATCACCTAATGCCTCAAACACATTTGATCTCATCCTGACTAATAGACCGGATTTTGTATCAGTCATTATTTTATTTTCAGGCATTAGTGACCATTTATGAATTACTTTTCACCTTAATGCGGCACCCCCCAAACATACCAAGGCAAAAAATATTATACGCGACTACAAGAAAGCAAATTTCGTGGCAATAAATGATGAACTATGCATTTTCATGGAATCTTTTCTTTTAAACTTTCATGACCGTTCTATTCAGTCAAACTGGGATATCTTTGCAGGGGAAGTTGCCCGTCTAACAAACAAATATATTCCAGTCCGCAATATCGTCTCTAACTCGCATGCGCCATGGTACAACGCCCATATCAAAAATTAAACGAGAAAAAACGGCTTTATCGCATCGCAAAACGTTCACCAACTGACTCGCGCTGGGCTGCCTACAAAGCTGCCTCCAAATTATACATAATGGCACTAAAAGGTGCCAAGGACCACTTTTTATCTAACACCCTACCGGACATGCTACAAACAAATCCCAGAAAATTCTGGCGAGTAATCAATCCCACATCCAGCAATCCTATCGCTTTGTTAAACTCGTGTGGGGAATCGATTAATAATGATATCTGTTCTGAAGTATTAAATGAGGCTTTTGTTAATAATTTTTCATCCAAAAGTTGTACCAGTCTTCCTACTATATGTCATCATGATTACCTGGTGATGCCACCAGTGACTGTTGACACAGCTGGAGTTGCTCGCCTAATTAATACTCTAAAAGACCATTCTAGTCCAGGATATGATTTCGTTAATGCAAAATTTTTAAAAAGCACTTGTGCCTATAGCTCAGTTATTTTAACTTTTATTTTTCAACAGTCACTGGGCACAAGCACACTTCCTGAACAATGGAAAATTGGAAAGATTTTTCCACTTCACAAATCAGGGAGCAAGTCCTCTCCTGCTAATTATCGCCCCATATCCATTACTACTACATGTTGCAAATTACTTGAACATATCATATTCGCCACACTCGCGAACTTTCTTGAGAGTAATTCATTTTTCTCGTCTGCACAACATGGTTTCCGCAAAACTTATTCATGTGAGACTATACTCATTTCTTTTGCAAATAGCTTACATCATATACTGGATAAGTCATCAGTTGTTGATTGCATTATTTTAGACTTCTCGAAAGCATTTGATAAGGTTTGTCATCAGTTGCTTCTTCAAAAATTACTTCCGTTAAATATTGACACCAATTTGTTCAAATGGATCGAATGCTTTGTCACCAATCGCTCACAATATGTCTGCGCTAACGGCTACAACTCATCCTTTGCTAGTGTACTATCAGGTGTTCCACAGGGTTCCGTACTCGGAACGTTTTTGTTCCTAATTTATATAAACGATCTTCCATCCTATGTGTCATCTAACATAAATTTATTCGCTGATGACTGCGTTATTTTTCGTGAAATAAAAGACGATAATGATATTAACATTCTACAGCGCGACCTCACGGCTACAATAAATTGGTGTAATCAATGGCTGATGGAACTAAACTCTAATAAATGCAAGGTAATGCGTGTCACCCGTACTGCTAATTCGCCCCTCTATACTCTCTGAATGACATTGAACTTGATAGCGTCCATTCTTATAAATACCTAGCATTCACATTTCATCCGACCTTACTTGGCGGCTTCATATAGATTACATC
This sequence comes from Amblyomma maculatum, assembly GCA_023969395.1. Lineage (NCBI taxonomy): Eukaryota > Metazoa > Arthropoda > Arachnida > Ixodida > Ixodidae > Amblyomma > Amblyomma maculatum. The sequence goes on from JAJIZL010034300.1 coordinate 18,150, forward strand.
ATCAACAACGCTAACAAAACGCTAGGTTATCTGAGATGTAATTTTTCCCGCGTCCCGTCTACTTTGAAATCACTCCTGTATAAAACTTTAATACTTCCAAAATTAGAATACTCAGCAGCGGTCTGGGATCCTAGCCATGATTACTTAATTACTGCACTTGAACGCGTTCAGAATAACTCTGCTCGTTTCATTCTTTCTAACCATAACCGAGGAGCAAGTGTCACAGAAATGAAAGCTATATTGCGTCTTCCAACATTGGCTTCACGACGAAAAGTTTGCCGGCTAACCCTATTCCACAAGTTATCACTCCGTCTTACACAGCAATTTTTTTCAGACACCCTATTACATATCGCATCGCATTGATCATCCCTGCAAAGTAGCCATCCTTTATGCAAATCAGATTCTTTCTTATGCTCATTTGTTCCCCGTACTTCCAAAGAATGGAACGATCTTTCTAATGAAGTTATATCTATTACTGATACAAATAACTTTCGCAAAGCTTTAACCTGCAGTGTATAAGTACTACTAGTTTTGTGTCTACTAATACAATTATTGCCGATTTCATAGCTAATATTGTATATATAGGATGTGTTATTTATGTACTCGATTTTTGCAGTGTTTCTTTTTTTCCTGTATTTCTTTTTGCCCACTCCCCCCTGTACGGCCCTGAGGGTAAAGACAAATAAATAAATAAATATAACTATACATCCGCCAACAGGATGTTTGCGTCGTGCCAATACGAGCTATTCGGGAACATGTCGTTGTTGCTTTCCGACAACGCCGAACCGCGGATGCGGCTTCGATGTCGGGAGCTGCTTAGCTGCCATTTCACCCAAATTCCTGCGCTATTCAAGAGGAAAAATATCCTCAACGAAGGACGGAGCGGAAATGCTCGCAGGAAGATTGCAGCAGTTTTGAGTGCCGCTCTTGTGTGTGCGAATCTAGTTATTGTGGAGACAACATTCATAAATCTTAGCGAATGAAAATGACCATCAAGTATAGTTTTGAGTATACAGTGAAATTAAATCGACAATTGCTTACACAGCTCGACGCACTTGAAATCACCAGGAAGCTCCCTCTCCACTAAGCAATGCGGCAAGCGGCTGACAACAGTCGTCGGCGCTGCTCGTTCAGAGCAAACTGGGGGACGTGAACGGCCACACCGTCGATCTGGATGGATGCAACAGGAAGCTAATGCTAGATTTCTGTGAGCGACACGATCTAGTTATAGTAAATAGAGAAACAAAATGTGAAGGCTAAATCACGTGGGAATTTCGCAACAGGCAGACAACCATTGACTACTGCCTAATGTCGCAGGAAATTTATAGCAAGGTCACAAAAATGGAAATAGACGAAGACGGGGAGTGTAGTCTGGGAAGTGATCATAAACGTATTAGTCTGCAGATGGGGCCCTTGATGAAAAGAGAAGTGAAACTTAGACAAAAAGTAAACGCAAAATTAAACGACGATCAAATAGCGCAGATAGCAGCAGCCATAGAGGAAGCAATAGAGAAAAGCCGCATGGAAGACTGGGATTATGAGCAGGTAGAATTAAGGAGGTTAAATTAGCAAACCGCTGGAATGGAAAGAGGAAGCCACGAGGCTGGTGGAATAAGGAAATCAGGGAAGCTTTTGAACAACGACGGGCTGCTTCAAGGGAACACCGAGTGGTAAAGTAGCACAGGTATCTCAGGAGGAAATCGACTAAAAATGGGAATCATACCGACAAAAGAAACTTAAGGTACAGGCCCTCGTCCAAAGTAAAATACGGCAGTCCACCAATCGCTGAATGGCTGACATACACGATGCCTCTAGAGGCGGAGCAAGAACATTCTGAAACCATATAAGCTGGCTAGGGAAGAAGAATCAAAGAAAGCAGGATCGGGTTCAAGATAACGAGGGAAATATTTAAAGGGGGACAACGCAGTGAACTACATTACATCAGTTATAGCCGAGTCATTTAAGAGCGAAGATAGGGTAATCTCCGCAAATCAGGAAGCAACACATGGTAGCAGAATACAAAGCAGCTTAGAACTGACCAATCTAAACTGGAAAAAGGCAGACAAAAAATTCCTAAAAACACAGATACAGGAATAGATGGAATTCCGATCAAGCTGATTAATGAACTTGTTTTGTTGATCGATTCACTGGTCACTGACCAAGGTCAACAAACCAGCAATAGCTTCGCATTGCTTAGAGTCTTCGCTCAGGAAATCGTGCCCGCATCAGTTGCAATCCAGCTTCCATATTCAGATGAGCCGGCTTTCGGCGGCTGGGCTCCCCGGCTCTGTGTTGGTTACAGTTTGCGAGACCCTCCTTCAAAAGATCAAGAGCGGAACGCGAAGATGTACTAGAGAGGATCGACGGAGGAAGCAGAAGCCGCTTGCTGTGCCTTACATTCACACAACCTCGCACAACCTGAGGAAAGTGGCCAACAGACATGGCGTTAGTGTCGCTTTTTCGGCTCCCAACAAGTTGGGAAAGTTGTGCCCCCGAATTTGCAACCCAAGAAAAGGGGGTTGCCAGATAAAGCACGACTCTCCGTTTACAAAGTGTTCTGTTGGAGTGGTCTATGCTATTCCCTTGACGTGTGGAAAGTTGTACATAGGCCAAACTGGCCCATGCATCAACGAGCGTTTGGGGGAACATGCACGAAATTTGTCAGATTTAAAAGACAAGTACGCACATTTGGTCGCGCACGTAATCAACTGCAACGGATACGGGGCCAGGTTGAATGAGACGGAGATTCTTGGAAAGAGTAAGGATAAAACGGCATGTGTTAGTTGGGAGGCTTTCTACATTAAGAAGTTTGACAGCAGGTTATCAGCATCCCCTCATTATCTCTTCTGGCCTCCGAAATTAGGTTTTTAGATTCTGTTATCCATTAACCGAGTTTTTCTCCTTGCGTTCTCGATGGTCGTTTGATGATTTCCCCTATCTTTCTCCCCATCCTTCTTTCCCTTTGGAAACTTCGCCTATATAAGATCACTCGGGGGTTTCAATAAATTCAGTTGTGAGTAGCGCCTTTGTTCCGTCTTCTTTCTTGTTGTGTGTTTAGTTCGGCGCAGTTTTTCACAGTGCAAACATTATCCTCATTCATAAGAAAGGAGAATCTAAGTACCTTAAAAATTACAGATCAATCAGCTTACTGTCTTACGTATAAGGTATTTACTAAGGTAATCGCTAATAGAATCAGGACAACCTTAGACTTCAATCAAGCAAAGGATCAAGCAGGGTTTCGCAAACGGTACTCTACTAACGATCATATCCATACCATCAATCAGATGATAGAAAAATGCTCGGAATATAACCAGCCCTTATACATAGCATTCATTGATTACGAAAAAGCATTTAACTCAGTTGAAACCTCGACGGTCATGCAGGCATTGCGAAATCAGGGGGTAGACGAGCCGTACGTCACAGTGCTGGAAGATATATATAGAGGCTGCACAGCAACCATAGTTCTGCATAAAGGAAGTAACAAAATTCCCATAAAGAAAGGAGTTAGGCAAGGAGACACAATCTCCCCAGTACTATTCACAGCTTGTTTAGAGGAAGTATTCAGAGACTTGGAATGGGGGCAGTTAGGGATAAGGGTAGATGGAGAATACCTCAGTAATCTTCGATTTGCTGATGACATTGCCTTGCTAAGCAACTCGGGGGATGAACTGCAAATAATGATTGATGACCTAGACAGGAAACGTAGAAAGGTGGGCTTGAAAATCAATATGCAGAAGACTAAGGTAATGTTCAACAGCCTCGGGAAGGAACAGCAGTTTGCATTAGGTAGCGAAATACTGGAAATAGTAGGCGAATATGTCTACTTAGGACAGATAGTAACCGCAGATCCGGACCATGAAAAGGAAATATCAAGAAGAATAAGATTGGGATGGAGCGCACTTGGCAAGCACTCGCAGATTATGACTAGGCAGCTTACCGGTATCGCTAAAGAGGAAAGTATATAACAGTCGCATCACCTATGGCGCTGAAACGTGGAGGCTAACCAAGAGAGTCCAACTTAAGTTGAGGACAACGCAGAGGGCTATGGAACAAAAAATGGTAGGGGTAACATTAAGAGATAGGAAAAGTGCAGAGTGGGTCAGAGAAATAGCTCTAGTGACCGACATTTTAGTGGAAATTAAGAAGAAGAAATGGACATGGGCAGGCCATATAGTGCGAAGAGAGGATAACCGATGGTCGCTTAGGGTAACAAATTGGATTCCAAGGGAAGGAAAGTGTAGCAGGGGGCGGCAGAAAGTTAGGTGGGCAGATGAGATTAAGAAGTTTGCAAGGGTCAAGTGGATGCAGCTAGCACGGAACCTGGTCAAGTGGAGAAATATGGGAGAGGCCTTTGCCCTGCAGTTGGTATAGTCGGCTGATGATGATGATGATGATGATGATGGTGGTGGTGGTGGTGGTGGTGGTGGTGGTGGTGGTGGTGGTGGTGGTTTAGTTAAGCAATCTAAATCAATAACTAAGATATAGGGATAAAAATGAGCATGATAGCTACTGCTACCACCCGGTCTCAAAGGGGACGCTCCTATATTCCATCCATCCAAACAAAGGTCGCCAAACACGCGCCTTATTGAGCTTATTTTATTATGAAATGAAATGAAGCAGTGACAAAAGACGAAGCTTCCAGCGTTGACCCTTTAGGAAGTGGCGTCTTGCGAAACCGACTAGGCCTAGTGACGAGGCAGGGATCGAGCTGGGCAGTTCGTCGCCTGGCACACACGCTGGAGGCGCCGTTGCCGAGAGCTCTGCACTTGTGCAGGCATGGTGCTGTTGTACGAGGATATCAGGCAGTCCTTACTATAACGTTTGTTTTTTCTGTACAGATCTATCTGCTTCGCCGCCCAACCACTTGGGTCTCAGTGAGCGACCTGAAACGCCGTTTGCAGAGCATCGGCGCATAAAATCCTAACAGAGGGGCAAGCTAATCTGTTGGGCGTTGTTAATGACATTAAGGCCTCTCAGCAATCACTTGAATCAAAAATTGATCACTTAAATGGTCGCCTGTCAAAGGTGGAGGCCAGGACTGCTGATCTTGATGAATTTGAACACCATTTACAAACTGATCAAGAAGCAATTAGCGGTGTTGTTCAGCAAAGCGATAGCCTGCGTTCCCGTCTCGATGACCTGGAAGACCGGACTCGTCGCAACAATCTTGTGTTCCATGGCATTGAAGACAGCTCTGAATCATGGGAACAGACTGAGGAAAAGCTTGTTGGCTTGCTTACACAGTACACGGACTTAGAAATACCCCCTAACGCAATAGAGCGCGCTCATCGTCTCGGTGGACGCTACCAAGAAGACAAATGCAGACCTTTAATAGTCAGGTTTTCCCATTTTAAGGTGAAAGAGAGTGTCCTTCTGCAAAAATCAAAGTTAAAGGAACAGGATATATCGGTCGTTGAAGACTTCTCACCAGCAACAAGGCATACGCGGAAGAAGTTGATCGAATTTGCTAAATCGTTACAAGAAACGCCCATTTTTCACCTCCGCTATGATAAACTGCACGTGAATAAAAAGATTTACTTCTATGACAGCTCAAATGACAGTGTGCAGGAATTAAAGCAAAGAATTTCGTCCCGCCCAGACAAAAGAAAAGCTAACATAAGCAGTGGACCGGCTTCGAATACTCGATCGCATGCCAACCAGGCGACGACGTCTGGCGCGCCCTGTCAGCAATCTTCATCCTAACAATCAAAGTTAATTGTTAGCGAGAACCACGTTCAGGTGCTTTTTACTAACATAAGAAGTGTAGTGAACAAACGCGATCGACTTAATGCTCTTATAGGAACCACTGACGCAGACCTAATCATTCTAACGGAGACCTGGTTGAACGCAAAAATTGAAAGCAGCGAAATTTTTTATGGTCCCAAAACATACGATATTTACCGTTCCGATAGAGAAGGCAGATACGGTGGTGGAACGCTGATTGCGATATCACAAAGCATCCACTCTTTCCTGATATCGCATGTTTCCAATTTGGAAATGGTATGGGTCTGCGTCACGCTGGGTCATACGAGAATCGTGTTGGGTGTTTGCTACCGCCCCCCAAATTCTGCAGCTGCGTTCTTTGACAGTTTTCATGACGCCCTAAATAACATTGTTTGTCGTTTCCCATCGCATCCGGTTGTCCTAGTAGGTGACTTTAATCTCCCTAATATTACATGGTCTGGCCCTATTCCTGTTGTAAAACCAGCTTCATCAATTTGTCAGCAATTTTTAGATCTATGTGCGTGCTTTCTTTTAACTCAACTTGTCACTTCACCAACCAGACAAACAGCAGATTCGGCTAACACGCTAGATTTGATCCTAACGACCCATCCGGAACTTGTATTATATGTCTTCCAGGTATAAGTGATCATTCCATGCTGCACTTCGAGATAACAGTTTCATCTCCACGGGCCGTTTCGCGCCAGAAAGTCATTCGTGACTACAGTAAAGCAAACTTCAATGTTATCAACAAAAAACTAGGCAGGTATTTAGACACATATCTGGAAGGCTTCGAACTACGTAGCGTACAGGATAACTGGGAATTATTCAAGATAAAAGTGCAGGAACTCACCGAGGAACATGTGCCTGTTCGACGCATCTCATCTAATACTTATACTCCATGGTTTAACCAAACACTTAAACGTCTCTTGAATAAAAAGAAACGCCTTTTTCGTTCCGCAAAAGCAAGTAACCGAAGTGACCGCTGGGAAGCCTATTTTGCAGCAGAAGCCGATTACACGAAAGCTGTACATGACACAAAAATTTACTTTTTTAATACCACTTTGCCAAACATGCTATCAAGTAACCCAAAGAAATTCTAGAATGTTGTCAACCCTTCTAAAAATAATGCGATTTCACTTCAGGACGACTCTGGTGAGCCTCTCCACCCAGCAGAATGCCCCGTTGTGCTTAACAAAGTATTTTCACTCAGTTTTATCCCGTCTAATATGAATACGACATGCACTGTGCCGCGCAATACCTTTTCCTGTATAATTGATCCTGGTGGTATTGGGAAAATAATAGATTCATTAAAAATTTCTTCATCATGTGGTGTCGACGGAAAAATTCAAAGTTCTTGAAACAAACTAAGATATACTCATCCCTTTATTTAGCAGAAATTTTTCAGCAGTCATTGCAAAATGAAACGCTGCCCTCGGACTGGAAAATAGGGAAGGTGGTTCCCTTACACAAATCAGGTAACAAATATTCACCTTTGAACTACAGACCCATTTCACTAACAAGCATTCCCTGCAAACTAATGGACCATATTCTCTATTCTAACATATTCAACTTCCTGGAATCAAACTCATTTTTTACTTCGGCCCACCATGGTTTCCGGCGAACTTATTCTTGTGAAACGCAACTCCTTCTCTTGTCACATTCCCTGCATGTAATTATCGATAAAAATTCACAGGCCGACTGCATATTTCTAGATTTTTCAAAGGCATTTGATAAGGTGAACCACAAACTACTCATGCTTAAGCTTTCTGCTCTAAACCTAGATCATAGTGTCTTAGCCTGGCTTGAATGTTTTCTTGCTAATCGTTCACAATATGTAACGCTTAATGACTACGATTCCCCTTTAACTGAAGTAACATCAGGTATCCCCTAAGGTTCTGTACTAGGCCCACTTCTTTTTTTGATATACATCAATGACTTGCCTAATTGCGTTTCTTCTAACATACACTTATACGCGGATGACTGTGTTTTATATCGTGAAATTTGCACCGAAGACGACAAACACTACCTTCAGACTGATCTCGATAACATTTCTCTTTGGTGTACAAAATGGCAAATGCAACTAAACCCTCGCAAGTGTGCTTTAATGAGAGTTTCCAGACAAAATACTACTACCTCCGCTTACGCTTTGGATAATATTCAGATTGCACCTGTAACATCATACCGGTACTTGGGTGTTATCATCAGTTCGTCATTATCCTGGAAACCGCATATCGAACTAATTATTAGCAGCGCTAACCGCATGCTAGGGTATTTACGTCGTAACTTCATCAAAGCACCGGTCTCCTTAAAATTACTTCTTTATAAAACACTTGTTCTTCCTAAATCAGAATATGCCGCCCCCCTTTGGGACCCTCATCATGTCTCGCTTTGTACTTCACTGGAACTTGTTCAGAATAATGTAGTTCGTTTTATACTTTCTAATTTTAACCGGACCGCGAGTGTCACAGCTATGAAATCTAACCTTTCCTTACCGTCTCTCGCACAACGTAGAAAATTTTTACGCCTATGCTTTTTTCATAAAATTTATCATCACCAGTTACTGCACTCTCGTTTTATCACTACACCCCCCTATCGCTCTTCTCGTGTCGACCATCAACATAAGACTGGATCTATTTTTTGCCGTACTGACACTTTTTTGCATTCTTTCATTCCTCGCACATCGAAAGAGTGGAACCACCTTCCCGCTGCCGTGGCTTGTATACAGGATTATGCTGCTTATCGTCAGTCTCTGATGACGATGCTTTTATCTGATGCGAATAGTTAGTTTCTTTGTTGCTTTGTTATTTTCATCGTTTTTTATTATTTTTTTTCTGCTATGTTTGTTCAGTTTCTTGCGTTGCATTTGTTACAGTTGTTGTTTCTGTACTTTTTCGAATACTGTGTGTTGCTACATTTTAACTACGTTGTTGTGCCGCCTTTAACAAAAAATAATTTTTTTTTCTTGCGTTGTTTGCTTGCCCACTCCCCTCTGTAATGCCTCGGCGCTTGAGGGTATCGAAAAAAAAATAAATAAATAAAGATGAGCGAATGACCCTCAAGTACAGGGTCGTCTTCTTTCTACGCGTTGGTATACATGCAAGAACGCAATGGAAGAGCCGTAAGCAACATATTGCCACCTGACGGTTCGAGGTAGCGCTTGAACGACAAAGAAGTTAGAGACTCTCGCGCGCTTCGGCTAGTTAACCCCTGTGGACTCTTGAGCTTGTGTCTTTGTGCTACCGTTTCTCGGGAACCTCTCTCTTGACTGTGTATCTGCCTCTGTTGCCGGTACCCATAAATCCCTGTCTTCGTGACAGTTTTGGTGGAGCCGCTGGGTAATTGTCCTCTCAATGTCGCACACCCCTCCGCGAACCAACGACACCGAGCTTTTGCCTGTGGACACGCCAGTTCATCGCGTCAGCCGGAGGAACCTGGGCCTTCCTCCCGAACACGGGCTCTTGGAGTTCACTTCAACAACGAGCCTCCGGCCAGCCACGCAAAGCACTACGACAGTCATGCAAGGTACTCCTGTTTACGTTCAAAACCCCCGAGTGCCGAAATCGTTCCATGGCACTGCGCATGAAGACGTTGAGGATTGGCTAACTCAGTTCGAACGAGTCGCATCCTTTAATCAGTGCGACGACAACTTAAAGCTACGGAACGCCACTTTCTGCCTGGAAGACCATGCTTTGACATGGTATGAGAATCGAGAAGGCACAATAACATCATGGCCTCAGTTCCGCCGTCTTATCGTAGAGGCGTATATCAGCCTGGATAAGCGCGAACGAGCAGAACGTGCTCTACAATCTCGAAAACAGATGCCAAACGAGTCCGTCATGATGTATGTTGAGGACATGACGAAACTATTTCGACGTGCGGATCCCAACATGTCTCAAGAGAGAAAGCTGCGCCACCTCATGCATGGGGTTAAAGAACAGCTTTTTGCTGGTCTTGTACGTAGCCCACCAACTACAGTTACCTCATTTTTAACAGAGGCGGTCACCATGGAAAAGATCCTACACCAGCGCCGCTCGGCGGTCTACGACAGCCCAATCCTCGCTACGACTGCTGCCGAGCCTCTTACAGCTGCTGTAAGAAATACTGAACAGCTCCGAGATCTTATTCGTGCGATTGTACGCGAGGAACTGCAGAAGGTTTGTGGCACGTTCCAACCCAGGGGTGATTCTCTCGCACATATGATCCGCGAAGAGATTCAGCAAGTCACGCAGCCATCTGTGCATGTTGCTGAAGCTCAAAGTACCCCTGTTCCTGATTATTCTCGTCCGACTTACGCTGACATTCTCCGACGCCCAGTTCCTGTCCAAGCTCCGTTGTCTACGTTACCACCAACCCAGTGCATGCCCGTCCAGCAGCCAATGCAATACATTCCTGTACAGCAGCCTACGCGGTACGTGCGGCCACCGCGATCAAACTTTCGACGAACGGACGTCTGGCAGGCCCCTCGGAGCCGCCGCCTTTGCTACCACTGTGGGGAACCTGGTCACATTTTCCGGTGGTGCCCTTATCGGGAACTCGGACCGGAGGGTTTTTACACCAGCGCACCTAGACGCACGTTCGGACAACTACCTCGTGACATTGGAGACAACCTCGCACAAGAGAGCCTCCGGATGGCGCGCCGACAATCCAGGTCTCCATCCCCACGTCGGCAAACCGCTTCAACAACTGGTAACTTCCCGCGAGCACCGCCTGGTCGCTCGCCAAGCCCCCACCGGGAAAACTGAGTAGAGCGACCTCCGGGGGCGGGGCCGCTAAAGGTCAGCACAAAGAAGTCCCCTCAATGAGAACAGATATAGATTTTGGAGCAGAAACGACAGCATTTGGTTCACGAGACCGGCTATCGCTGGACATCCCTGTGTGCATCGATGGTCATAATGTCAGCGCTTTAGTGGATACCGGAGCAGACTTTTCGATTTTGAGTGGGAAACTGGCAGCGACCCTTAGGAAGGTTATGACACCATGGTGTAGCACACAAATACGCACGGCTGGGGGGCATGTAATTACTCCTATTGGACAGTGCACGGCTAGAATCCAGATTCGTACGTCAACGTTCGTTGTCAGCTGCGTCGTTCTCCGGGAATGTTCTCGTGATTTGATTCTCGGTGTGGATTTCCTGCGGGAATACGGCGCCATCATCGATCTCCGACAGCGAACGGTCTCGTTCTCAACGGAGAAAGCGGCTGCCAGCCCCTCCGATGGCCAACGTACGTGCGCCCTACGGGTTTCAGCCGAGTGTGTTTCAGTGCCTCCCCGCTCCAGCGTGTTTGTGAGTGTTGTGTGCGACGGGCTTCGTGACGGGCCGATAATAGCTGAAAGCAACCGTTCTCTTTTATTTTCTCATGGCATCTGTGCAGCTCGAAGCTTAATTATTCTTAATAATGGTCACTCTGAGCTTCTCGTCACGAACTTCACGAATGAATCTCGCCACCTCTATCGCTCTACTGCCATCGCTTTCGGCGAACTGTTAAAGGAAGTTTCTGAATGTTTTGCGTTTGACGTTATTGATACTCCCAGTGTTCTAGACCGCATCGATGTTAGCAGTGACCTTTCTTTCTGTCAACAACGCGCCCTGCGTGCCTTACTGCTGGAGTACGCCCCGTGCTTTGCCTCATCATCGAAAGTCCGGCAAACTTCTATCGCCAAGCATCGCATCATAACGTCTGACGATGCCCGACCTATTCGACAGCAGCCGTACCGTAGTTCGGCCAAAGAACGTGAGGCAATTCGGACACAAGTCCAGGAAATGCTTAATGATGATGTTATTAAGCCGTCTAAAAGTCCGTGGTCGTCGCCCGTCGTGTTGGTTAAGCAAAAGGATGGCACGCTGCGTTTTTGCGTTGATTACAGGAAACTGAATGACATCACAAAAAAAGATGTATATCCGTTGCCCCGTATCGACGATTCACTCGATCGACTTCGCAACGCCAAGTTCTTTTCCTCCATTGATTTAAAAAGTGGTTATTGGCAGATAGAAGTGGATGAGCGCGATCGGGAAAAGACTGCCTTTGTGACACCCGATGGCTTATATGAATTTAAAGTATTGCCTTTCGGTCTGTGTTCAGCGCCAGCGACGTTCCAGAGAATGATGGACACCGTACTTGCTGGTCTTAAATGGCAAACCTGTTTGGTTTATTTGGACGACGTCATCGTGTTTTCAGAAACGTTTGACCAACATCTTAAGCGGCTGCGAACGGTATTGGACGCTCTTCGCTCGGCCGATTTGACACTCAAACCGGAAAAATGTCACTTTGGATATCAGCAGCTAAAATTTCTCGGCCATGTGGTTAGCGCTGACGGTGTCCGGCCTGACCCTGAGAAAACAGCCGCTGTAGCCAATTTTCCCATCCCTACCACGAAGAAAGCAGTCCGACGTTTCTTGGGCCTGTGCGCGTACTATCGCCGTTTCATTGCCGATTTTGCCAAGATTGCAGAACCTTTGACGCGCCTGACACGTGATGACGTCCCGTATGTCTGGTCTTCCGAGCAGCAGGAGGCATTCACCGAGCTGCGCCAACGGCTGCACAACCCTCCCGTTCTTGCACACTTCGATGAGGACGCTGCCACCGAAATTCACACCGACGCCAGCAATGTCGGTCTGGGTGCTGTTCTGGTCCAGCACCAGCAAGGCGAGGAAAAAGTGATCGCTTATGCCAGCCGCACCCTTTCTCGGGCAGAATCAAACTATTCAACTTCTGAAAAGGAGTGTCTAGCCGTCGTTTGGGCCACAATGAAATTCCGACCTTACCTCTACGGCCGTAAATTTAAAGTTGTGACAGACCATCATGCTTTGTGTTGGCTAGCTAGTCTTCGAGATCCATCAGGACGTCTTGCACGGTGGAGCCTTCGTATGCAGGAGTTTGATTACTCTATCGTTTATAAATCCGGACGTAAACATGAAGATGCTGACACACTGTCTCGATCACCCGTGGAGTTGGCCCATGACAGTACGGATGAAGACGCCCATTTTCTTGGCATTATCAGTTCCTCTGATTTAAAGGCCCGGCAACGGGCTGACCCAGACCTCAAAACTGTGATCGATCATCTGGAGGGTTTCGATTCTACAGTATCTCGACTGTTTGCTAAAAACTTGTCATCCTTCTGTACGCGCGACGGAATCCTCTACAAGAAAAGCGCCGGCAACAGTGACCGAGCCTATCTTCTAGTCATCCCTGCAGATCTCCGCGATGAAATTCTTCATGCTTGCCATGATGAACCCACCGCTGGACACTTGGGCTTTGCACGCACTCTTACCAGAGTGCGCCAGGCCTACTACTGGCCCAAACTTACCGCCACCGTTCATCGATATGTTAGAGGCTGCCGCGAGTGCCAGCGACGCAAGACACCGCCATTGAAGCCAGCGGGTTTCCTGCAGCCTATTCCCCCACCGCTAGTACCATTCGACCAAATTGGTATGGACTTTCTTGGCCCTTTTCCTCTATCGTCAGCTGGCAATAAGTGGATTATCGTGGCTACAGATTATCTGACACGTTACGCGGAAACTATGGCGGTGCCACGTGCAACATCCTCCGAAGTGGCACAATTTTTCATGACGCAGATTGTCCTCCGCCATGGCGCCCCTTCATACGTCATTACTGATCGTGGCAAGGCATTTACAGCGCGTCTTCTTGAAGAAGTTTTCCAACTAAGCCAGACACATCACCGAAAGACTACTGCTTACCATCCTCAGTCTAATGGCCTTACTGAGCGACTAAACAAAACAATAGCGGACATGCTCGCCATGTATGTCGATGTCCGGCATAAAACATGGGACGAGATATTGCCTTATGTCATATTTGCATATAACACGGCCGTCCAAGAAACAACTCGATTCACTCCGTTTCGCCTAGTATACGGACGCGATGTACAGACCATGCTCGACGCTATGCTGCCATGTGCGGCTGACGACCAGCTGCTTACCGCTGACGCAGAGGAATTCACCAACTACGCTGAGGAAGCTCGCCAACTCGCCCGTAATCACATTACAAAACAGCAAGCAACAGATGCACGCCGATATAACGACCGCCATCGCTATGTCGTGTTCCAGCCTGGTGACAAAGTATGGGTGTGGACACCTGTCCGGCGCCCAGGCCTCTCAGAAAAACTTCTCAATCGTTACTTCGGACCCTACAGAGTGTTGCGTCGCCTCTCAGAAGTTACGTACGAGGTTATTCCAGACGGAACTGTACCGAGTTCTAGTCGTCAGTGCTCGTCTGACCTGGTGCATGTGCTTCGCATGAAGCCGTATTTTACCCGCTGAAAGTCATATTTGCCATCCGGAGCAGTTTTTTTTCTGTGAGCTTGCGGTTTTTTTTTTTCGAGGGGGGGGGGGAATAATGCCACCTGACGGTTCGAGGTAGCGCTTGAACGACAAAGAAGTTAGAGACTCTCGCGCGCTTCGGCTAGTTAACCCCTGTGGACTCTTGAGCTTGTGTCTTTGTGCTACCGTTTCTCGGGAACCTCTCTCTTGACTGTGTATCTGCCCCTGTTGCCGGTACCCATAAATCCCTGTCTTCGTGACAATATCATCATCTCTTACGGCAGAAAACTGTGCAATGACCTCACATACCTGATTATATTAGTGCGAAAACATTACTTCGCCGTGTTCACAGATTTCTGTCCGCAGACCGCGTCAGCAAAATCGTGTCCGCCATAGTTGTGAATAATTGAGAAATGATAAAGGTTAATGAGCGGAGTCAATTTATAGAGGGTGACTTAATGTAGTGCCCGAAAAAATAATTAGGCCAATAAGTTAACTAGCTAATTATTTAGAGGCAAAAGACGTAAAAGTAAAGGCGAAAATGGTCTCATTAGCCAATGGCTTGGCGCTACATTTGAATGTGTCAAATACTAAAACAGTTAATTAAATAAGTCAGTTAAGGTGACGTCAAGGATGCGACGTCACGCAACCTAAAGGCGAGCCAAAAAAGGGCATAGGAAGGGATTGGCGCGCAATTTAAAAGTACCAAAGACTAAAGTAGTTAAATAATTAAGGCAGTCTGTTAGGGTGACGTAGAGGATGGGACGTCCCGCCACCGGAAGTAGAGCCGAAAAAGGGCATAGGAAGAGATTAGCGCGCAATTTGAAAGTACCAAAGACTAAAATGGATAAACAAGAAGTAATGTGACGTTGAGGATGTGACGTTACGCAACTGGAAGCAGAGCCGAAAAAGGGCATGGGTCCCGATGGGTCCCGAATGCGAGAGTGAGCATTTCCACAAACTTAAAATGGGATTAAATATTTTCTACACCTTCCTTTGGTTCCTTCACATTAAAAGAAGCGCATGACAAGTTTGGTGTCTCTACCCCTTTGAGGCAAGCAAGGGTTGTTTTTTTTTTTTTTTTGAAGCAAAGAGTGTATGCGCAACACGCATGATCTCTGTCCAGCTTGACCCGTAGATCTAAAAACTGAACTTCGTCGTTGTGTGTTATCTCAAAAATTTATATATTTATTTATTTTCGATACTCTCAAGGCCCGGAGGCATTACAGAGAGGAGGGGCATACAAAATCAGCCGTAGTCTTCTTAAAATGTTTGACATCGGTGGTGGCAGTGATGAAGGCAGGGAGGTGGTTCCAGTCATTCGCAGTTCGAGGAATAAATGAATTGGCAGTGCGGGATCCCTACCTTGAGGCTGTGATCAATGCGTGAGGATAGATAAGAAGGAGAAAGAATTAACTGATATTTGAGAATAGGATTAGTATAATAAATTCGGTGTAAAAAACATAAGCTAAAATATTTACGACGCAGAGAAAGCACAGGAAGACCAAGGGTTGATTGTATTGCAGATACGTTTGCAGTTCGTGAAAAATTAGAAACAATAAAGCGGGCGGCGTGGTTCTGAACGGACTATAAACTGTTAATTAAAGTTACTTGATAAGAATCCCAAATAGAGCATGCATATTCTAGTTTGGGTCTTATTAACGTCCTATACAAATGAAGCTTAACGGAGCTGTGAAATGGCGGCGTAAGAAGCCTAGTGTGCGGTTAGCCTAATTAGATATATAGATATATAGTGATTAGATATATATAGATATATATAGTAAGAGAGATTATGTGTTATGTGAACGCCGAGATATTTGACCGATGAAACAGGTGATGAAGGAGTGGAATTAAGATAGCCGGTGCTATCATGAGTTCGGTTAGAAACACGCATGTACTTGCATTTAGTAGTGTTAAGCTTCATAAGCCAGTCGCTGCACCATGAAGAAATTGTAACCAAGTCTGTAATACAACATTTTGGGCGAGGAGGACACAACAGCGCTGTTGTGTCCTCCTCTTGTCCCGTGCTGTCTTTGCGCTGTAATAATGAATGAATCCAAGTCTGACTGCAAACATGCTTCATCAAGGGGATTAGTAATGATACGGTAAAGAACACAGTCATCTGCAAAAAGTTTAATGTGGGAAGAAACATTGTTAATATAAATGAGAAACAAGAGAGGACCTAACACAGAACCTGAGGTATTCCAGAAGTTACAAAAATTAGAAGCGAGTCATAACCATTGACTGTCACATATTGGCTTCGATTAGAAAGAAAACATTTATTCCAGCCCAGTACCTGATTGTCAATATTCAGAGCACTGAGCTTAATTAGTAGCAGGTCGTGCGAAACAAAAAGCCTTAGCAAAATACAGTCCACAGCAAAGTTAGCATTCAAAGAGTGAAAGAGAGGAGTTGCGTTTCACACTAGAAAAGTCTTCGGAAGCCATGTTGGTATGAACTAAAAAAGTTGTTAGATTCGAGGAAAGACACAAGGTGAGAGTAAATTATGTGCTCAAGAAGTTGGCAGCGGACGCTGGTTAGTGAAATGGGCTTATATTTTAGTGCTGAAACAGTGTTACCTGATTTATGTAAAGGAACCACCTTCCAATCATTGGGCATGGAACAACTCTGCAATGACTGCATAAATATTTCACAAAGAATCAAAGATGAACATGTAGCAGTACTTTTCAGAAACTTTGTTGTTATTGCATTAACACCCGAGGAAGCTGAAACCTTCTTTCTTTCAATTAAACATGATACACCAACAGAATCAATGGTTATCGGATCCATAGATAAAAAGTCAGATGTACAAAGATCGGGTAGACGAGAAACATGAATAAAAATATTCGTTCAACACTTTGCAGAAT
>JAJIZL010034300.1:60983-81307 GCA_023969395.1 Amblyomma maculatum
GAGTGCTTGTTAACCTCTAACTATTTTGTTCATTTACGTAAGCGCATCGCGTCATCGCTGCAATTCAATCTATCGCTAAGCCCATTTTATTTCTCCTCTCCAACAACTACCTATAAAGAAAAGGAGAGAACCCGTACCAGAAATCGCTTTACCGGGCCTGAAGAAAATAAGAAACAAATAAAAAGGAGCAAAGATCACGACTAATTACAAACGTTTTTAAACAGGGAAATAATAACCTCTAATTATAAAAATAAATAATAATGTTAATATAAAAACAAACGAGGTCTGAGTCGCAAGCTAGTCTACGCTGGCCTAAATAAAAAAAAACAAAACCAGCCAGAAGGTAGTATCCCGACCTGCAAACAAGACAAAATCAGGAAACAGAACCGGAAAAGCAAAGAACCGCAGCAACACAACGGATATACAAATTGCCGGCAGAGCCCGCAAGGCTAATCCTACCTATAGTCAGCCTCTCAGCTTCAACGGATATACAAAAATCACCAAGTGCGGTGGCAGAGACGTTCCGAACACAAAAACAGTAAAAAAGAGAGGCTGGAATAAAAAAGCTAGCACGACAACTAAAAGAAATGAAATAAAAGTAAAATGGGGTGGAAAATAGATCTTGGTAATCACCTACCACCTTGTAATGGTATGCTCACAAAAATCCAGAAAGAGAAAAAAAAACTATAATTAGAAGGAGAAGAAAGAAACAGAAAAAAATGAGCGAAAGTGCTGATAAACAAAAGACAAGGGAGAGAGGAAGACAGAGAAAAGTTTAACCTATACAAAACAAAATAAAAGTGCAACATAACCTAGAGTGACGCAAAAGGCGTCCGTCACTACACCAGGTTATAAAACTACCGAAAATCCTCGGTCAGAGAAATGCTGGAAGAAGGTGCCTAAACAAAGCTATACCGGCCTGACAACAGCAGCAGCGATCAAACATCCCTCCAAAGTGCGCCCAAAGCGAATAAGGACGTGGAGGTACACAAAACAAGCGCATACTCGCCACTTCATATCTAGGCCCATATCTGGCTTATTTTTTTTATAAAGTTTGATGGAACGGTCACTTATGCAACGCTTACTGATGAAGAGCGGCTTGTCTTTACAATTTATGTTTTAGTTAGCTAGCTTTCGAGCGTCTTTATAGAAAGCTGGTGCTCCCCGAAACGGTCACTTAAGCATCTGACCACAATTTAGGGGAACCTCATGGGTTGGCACTTCCGTGCAGTAAATATGCTGCGTAGGGGCATTACATAAGGAATACCGTCATGATGGAAACGCAGAGAAGGGCAAAATGAAGACACGCGAGCGCTGACTTGCAAGCGTTTATTTCGAGCCTGAAAACATACGCAGTAGGTGATACATTCATATCTCGTCTTATGTATATCAACGAGTAAGAGTGATAGAACCGATCTATCATCTCGGCTTCTATAATCTCACGAGTCAGTTGACATCTGTTTTTCGCGATAACAGAGCATTGTTGGTAATCAGGATGGCACACAGATATCATGTTGGTTTCCATTTTCATCATTACAGTTTAGATCAAATTTCCTGCAGTGTATCTTTACAGCCACATTGTTACAATGTTTCCGGAGGTGGTCGTTCAAGCACCGCTTTGCCCTATACATATTTCAAAGGGATGCTGTGCAACACTGAAAGCGAAAATTCTACAAACTTTGTGCGGTGGTTCTTCTTGCAATAAGGATTTCTCGAACCACCGGGCCTTGTCAGTCTGCACAACTTCTGCAGCTTATCGGGGCCAGAAAAAACAACTTTCATATTCCCCCGTTCACCGATCTTTTTCAGGCGATGAGACAGGCCATGAATATACGGGATCACAGCAATCCGCGTGTTTGTGGAGGGCCAGTAATTTACTAGTTTCTTTTGAGCACAAGCTCGGAGACGAAGGATCTGTTCATTGAAGCTAACAGCCATAAGTTCAGGACAATATTTACACAGGGAATTTCTTAAGCCCAGTCCCGCAATATCCCTTTTTACAAGTTTAGAATGTACTTTAGAGTAAAGAGATAAAAGCCAAGCCTTCTATCGCTCCGACTCGTAAGGAGTTGATATACATAAGACGAGATACGAATGTATCGCCTACTGCGCAGGTATGATGTTGAATGTTTTCATCTTTGCATCACGGCTCCGAGGCTCGAAATAAACTGTTGCAAGTCAGCGCTCGTGTGTCCTATGTGTCTTCATTGTGTCCTTCTCTGCGCTGTATTTTTCCATCATAAGGGGTGGATTCTTATACAAACAGTAAGTATAATGGTAAATAATTACTGAAAAAATATTCAGATACAAGTTGCAAAAACGAAGATGAGCAAGTAGTAGCAGCGATTTCATGGCGAAGGCCGTTCCAGTCTGTGGCGGTTCGGAAGAAGAATGAAGCAGTGAAGGTGGTGGTCCGGGCGCGCAACTTGAAGTGGATGTCTGGTTCGATAAGATATGGGTGCTGCTGCTGCTGCTGTGAATTGGTGTGCTTGATTAAGAGATGATAAAAAGAACTTGTGATATTGTGAAAGGCTGGAAATGCGTCGCCGACACAAAATTGTTGATGAACCGATTTCTGCTTTTAGAAATTAAATGCTGATGTACGATATGACGAGCATTTAAATACGCTTTTGCTTCCGAAGAAGAAAAGCTGAGGAGGGAAAGTGAGTTAGAAGAAAGTAGGGGAAGGATTGTCGAGGGGTAGATGGGTGAGAAGAAAGGACATGAAGTGAAAAAAAAAAAAAGTTCCTTCAGTATGTATTTCTTAGCCTGGAACCAGGGATCCTGTGGCCTGCAAAAGAAGTAAAAGCGGCGATACCAGGAAAAATTACAATACCGGGTAGATCATTAGTCACCACTTAAGCGGGTTTGATGTTGATACACCTTACAAAGGGACAGCCTTTTCAAAGGGCCCTGATAAGGCATATATCTAAGGGGGACAATTCTTAAATCTTTCTGCAAAGGTGTGGGGGGGGGGGGGGGGAAGAAGTACGAAGTCACAGGATAATAACCGCACAGCATACCACATCGACATGCACAAAAAAAAAGTTCGAGGGCAAACTCAAGCAACAAATGATAAGGAGGAAATGTGTTTGGAGAAACACGTGCAGCTTATGCTATTGCATTACCGAGGGGAATAGAGTGTACATGCGTTGTGAATAAACTGTACAATTAACTCTATGTGGGATTCTTTTCCCGAATAGTTATGATGCAGAGGGAATATACTTAAGGGATTCTAGCGTTCCTCTAGATATATTTATTCCTGCTGGTTCCAATGTTCTAAATCTATGAATTAGATATGCCTCTCTATATGTTCTGTCCCTGGCAGATTTAAAGCCTGTCTGCAGAATATACAATTTCTTCGAACTTATAGTCTTTCTGATTGAAATGCTGGGAAATTGCTTTCGAAAGGTTTCTGCCGATGTCCATTAAGCTTTATGTTCACTAGTTGCCTTGTCTCTCCGATGCACTGTTTATTTATTTGTTTGATACTGCCAACTGCATCTTGGCAGTCCAAGCAGGAGTGAGTAAGTACAGAAAAGACAAGTCAAAGTCGGCACTACAAAACAAGGTAAACAAGAATGTGACTGACAAGAAAACATAAGGAAATGCCTTGCAATACAGATTATTACGTGGGCAAAAGCAGCTTATACAAAATTACAAAAAGAACATTAAACACACACACATCTGCAAACTGAAAAAACAGGAGACTGGGCATTCAAAAATGCTCCTTCTGTTTATGACAGAAGGAGGTAGATAACGTGCAGTCAAAGCCTGATTTTATGTTAAAAGTGAACTCGCTTGCATTGCTTTGAATGCACATCTAGGTCAGGGCGTGGATGCTTAGAATGTGCTAAAACGTACTGCAAAACCCAGCCTTTAACATTCAAGCTTCGCTCCAATAAGCTCTTCATAAAAAACAAGTGCTACGCTTACAACCACTCTGATGATTCCGTCCATGAAATCCGGAGGCCTTTTGCATTACCGACCGAACGTTCTGAGGATTCTGTGGATGAAACCCACAGTGCCTCTGGGCCACCGATTGATACTCTAACTGAATAGCATTGCGCGAGGGGCAGTGGAATTAAATCCCCGGTCATTACCCCCCCTTTCATTTTTATTCGCAAATATTCGTAGCTTAATACCTAAACGCGATGATCTTTGTTCTGTTATCGATGTTTGCGATCGTATGCCTCACTGAAACTTGGCTATCGGCAAAGATAGATAGCAGCGAGCTACTTACCTGTAAGAAGCGCTACAACAATTATCGGTGAGACAGGGATGTGGCGGAGGAGTGCTTGTAGCTGTTACAGATACTGTTGTCTTTCCCGATCCACTTTCTAAATGCGTTACAACTTGTGCTGGTCGAAATTCGCACATGCTCTAAGAAATTGATATTGGGCGCTTGCTATCGTTCGCCGTCTGCTTGCTCCACCTTTGGTAATGAACTTCAGGACGTCATCCATATAATTACAGTCTGTTATCCGAACAGTCCATTCATTTTAATGGGTGCTTTTAATTTTCCCAACATAGTCGGGTCTAATGTGCGTTCTTCTTATTGTGATCCCTTTTCGAGCAAATGTCACATATTTCTGAAACTCTGCACTGATTTACACTTGTACCAGCTTGTAATGCAGGCAACTCGAACCTCGCCTACTATTTCTAACATCCTCGACTTGGTACTCACTACAACGCCTGATCTTTTCCAGCCCATATCTTACTTACCAGGGTTAAGTGATCACCTTCATTTTTCGTTGACCTGAACTGTTTCCCATCAACGTAACCACAGAAAGCACATCCGTAGTTACAAGAAGGCTCACTTTGATACCATTAACCGTGAACTCTGTTTTTCTAGATGATTACTTACCAAGCTCTCACGATCGTTGCGTGAATACAAACTGGAGCCTGTTTAAAGAAAAAGTTGCTGCGCTCACTGAAAAATATGTTCCACGTTTAGTTCCACCTCTAATCGACAATCACCATGGTTCACTGAATCGATAAAACGGCTTTGCAATACGAAAAAACGCATTTTCCGCTCTGCAAAACTAACCGGTTCCCAAGAACGTTGGACTGCATATCAGGCCCTTGAATATAAAACTGCACTCAAGCACACCAAAGATGTATTTTTCAATGACCTTCCCTCTATAACCCTAGGCAATTTTGGAGCTTAGTTAACAAAAACGACACTTCATCCATCAGCCTTAAAGACTCGAGTGACGAGCTAATCCACCCAAATGAGTGTGCAAATGTCCTTAACAGTGTATTCGTTTCAGCTTTTTCTAAATATGTGTGTTCTGAAACCCCTACATACACCAGTGCTGACTTTTTGCCAATGGATTCTATTGTCTTTGATTCTGTTGGCGTGGAAAAAATAATCGAAAAACAAAACATTTCTCCATCATATGGTGTTGATAATATTAATTCCAAGTTCTTGATTAAAACCAAAGTGTACAGCGCAATAATACTATCTAACCTATTTCAGCAATCGCTTCAAACAGCCTGCATACCGGGGGACTGGAAGGTCGGGAAGGTGATTCCGTTGCATAAGTCCGGAGATAAACATTCCCCACATAATTATCGACCAATCTCACTAACAAGCATTCCGTGTAAAATCATGGAGCATGTTATTTACTCTCATCTTGCATCATTCCTTGATTCTAATTCTTTTTTTACTGACAGTCAACATGGGTTTAGGAAGTTGCTTTTAACCTTCACGCATGATCTAAATTCATTCCGTTGTCGACTGCATATTTCTGGATTTTTCGAAGGCTTTTGACAAGGTCGTTCATCAACTGCTTTTTCTGAAACTAAGTAAACTTAACCTTGACCTTAACGCTCTCAGGTGGCGGCATTATTTTCTTACGCAGTTTGTCACTGCTAATAACGCATCATCCTTCACTTCTCCAGTTGCCACAAGGCTCTTCTTTTTCTTATATCAATGACTTACCTGATAACTTATGTTCAACAATAAATCTTTTCGCAGATGACTGCGTCATATACCGTGAAATTAACAGTGATTCTGGCATTGCTCTCCTTCAGTCGGATATTAATCATGCCCTTGAATGGACTAACAGGTGGAACATGGAAAGAAATATTAACAAATGCAAGTATATGCGTGTATCTCGTCGTAACACTCCATTACCCTCATACCTTCCTAATAATAGTAGTCTTGAGTCTGTGCCTTGTTATAAATATTTAGGTACATTTATTTCCCATAATCTTTACTGGAAGGCTCATATAGATCACATAACCAACAACGCTAATCGCATGCTAGGCTACATACGTCCTAGCTTTAGTCTTTCCTCCAGTTCCGTAAAATTGCTCCTTTACAAATCGTAGTAAACTGGAGTATGCTTCATCCATCTGGGACCCTTATCAAGAAACACTAATCTATGAACTCGAATCTATTCAGAACCGTGCGGCCCGTTTCATTCTCTCTAACTATCATCGTAATTCCAGTGTCACTGCTATGAAATCAAGCTTATCACTGCCACTACTTTCTCAACGTAGAAATATATTCCGTCTTTTTCTATTTCATAAGATCTACTATAATAACCCCATCCTTAAAGGTCCCCTGAAAGGGGTCACAAGAAGGGTAAACAACGCCATAACACTGATAGTTATTGAACCACCCATCATTCTCCCGCTAAAATTTTCCATCTAACTTCTGCAACACCAGAGATATCGGCGATTAAAAATGGCCCTTCCAATTTTCCCTCTCAACTCGTACGCCGAAGGGAGCCATAAAAAAATAAAGAATACAAGCAAGTTCAAAGCTCCGGCCAGAAATACGTCACTTCGACGAACTTCCGGTTGCCGCGCGCTCGCTCGCTGGCGTACTCGCGTCAACCCGTCCTCGCTCGCACACGCCTGAGGAGTTCGCCAGTTCGCGCAGCGACCCCAGTGTAACCG
Organism: Amblyomma maculatum; assembly: GCA_023969395.1. Taxonomy (NCBI): domain Eukaryota; kingdom Metazoa; phylum Arthropoda; class Arachnida; order Ixodida; family Ixodidae; genus Amblyomma; species Amblyomma maculatum. The sequence goes on from JAJIZL010034300.1 coordinate 67,896, forward strand.
CGAACCCGTGGTTAGCCTATGTTACACGGCGGACCAAACCATGGTTACACCACTAACCGCGGTTATCGCAAACCGAGCTTGGCGACCTCGGTTTGCGTCGTTAACCGAGGTTATGACGGCGTCTGTTGACGCAAGCTATACTCGTCGGCGCCCGAGTGCGCGAAACGTACGAGCGGGTCTGCTTCACAAAGTTATTCATTCGCCCACTGTATCACGTTTAAAGATCGATGTATATTGCCGCAATGTTATCGTACTGGCGCCGCCATGTGGCGAGCTCGGGAGACTGGCACGCGCTCGTTTTCTTCGCTCTCGGTGCTCGCCCCGCCAGTCGGTTCCGTGCCTGACATTGCCGGTGCTTTTACTTAGTCCTAGTAAACCTGCTGAACCAGTTTCACTGGCTTCTGTGACATTTTTGGTGGAGCTTCTGGGTAGATCCCATGTACGAAGAGCCTCTGGCTGCCCCCTACGCCCATCTACACACCGTGGACACGACACCTGTGCACAAGGCGAGCCGTCGCTTGAGAGGCTTAGCACCCGAGTGTGGTCCTCTTGTTTCCCCACCGCGAACCACGATGACTACAGCGGCTATTCAGACCACCACTCAGCTTCCCGTGAGTGCCCAGCAGCTGATCTGCCATACTCCACGTATGCCCACGCCGTTTCATGGCGACAAGTTCGAAGACGTTGAGGACTGGCTGACCAGCTACGACCGGGTCGCTGTGTTTAATGCGTGGGACGAGGAGCGGAAATTGCACAATGTTTATTTCGCACTAGAAGACGCCGCGAAGATGTGGTTCGAAAACCACGAGGCTACCATTTCCACCTGGCAGGATTTCCGGCGGCAGCTGCTCGCAACATTGGGCAACGATACAAGAAAAGAGATGGCCGAACTCGCTCTACAGTCCCGAGCACAGCGGCCTAATGAAAGCGTCGCCATGTTCGTGGAAGAAATGACTCGCCTTTTCAACCGGGCGGATCCGTCCATGTCGGAGGCAAAGAAGGTGCGCTACCTTATGCAAGGCGTCAAGGAGCAGCTGTTCGTTGGCCTTGTACGTGACCCTCCACGTACTGTTGCTGATTTTACGAAAGAAGCAACAAGCATCGAGCGTGCCTTGAATCAGCGATTTGTACATTTTGATCGCTCTGCGAACATCGCTGCCATAGACTTCCGCTTGCCAATGGTCGGAAACGACAGGGAAGCCCTTCGCGAACTTATCCGAAGCATCGTGCGCGAAGAGCTGCAAAAGCTGCCCTCTCTCGAACAACATCCACGTGTTGGGCGCATCTCGGATATTGTGCACGAAGAGCTCCGCCAAGCAGTACCATCAGTACCATCGCCCCAGCCGCCTGCGCCACAGATCCTGACGTACAGCGACGTGTTGCGTACCCCTGCGCCTGAACCATTGGCACCCTGCAACCCTGCTCCTCCCGCTCGTCCTCCACCCCAATATCCAGTTTCGACTGGAGTGCCTGAAGCGCGACCACCCGTTCGCAAAGCACACGCGTGGCGCACGCCGAACAATCTGCCTTTGTGCTTTCACTGCGGCGAAGCCGGTCACGTTCTGCGCCACTGCCCGTACCGTCGGATGGGCTTGCGCGGATTTTCCCCGGATGCCCCTCGGCCGCGCTATGGCGAACGACCTCGGGACATCGACCAATACCTCAGCGACCACGTCCCACCTGCGTCCCTCCAGCGACGCCAGTCCAGGTCACCACCGCCGAGACAGTTCTCCACCAGCCGCCGTTCTTTCCTCAGGCAGTCCCCAAGTCCGCACCGGGAAAACTGAAGACGGCGACCCTCGGGGGTAGGGCCGCCGTCGATGGACACTACGACCAACATCCTCCGCTCACCGATTCGATCACACAGACCGACCTCCGACCCTTCGCTCCGACGAACAATCCGACCACTTTTCGACGATCGCCGAAGCTTTCCTCCGACGCCCCCAATCGACGCACCGCACCACCAACGAGTCCGACGACCTCCCGACGATCACAGAAGCTTACCTTCGACGCCGTAATTCGACGCAATGAACGACCCGTCAGCCCGACGATCCCTGACACGCCGCACTTTGTCGACGGTGAGCTGCATTCCGCCGAGATACCGATAGTCGTTGATAACCACATCACGACTGCCCTTGTAGATACCGGCGCTGATTTTTGCGTTATGAGTCATGGCCTTGCTACCATTCTGCGAAAAGTCCTGACTCCTTGGCACGGAGCCCCGATAAGGACAGCCGGAGGGCATGTGGCAACGCCGCTCGGAGTGTGCACCGCTCGCGTCGAGATTCACCACGTAACTTTCTCGTGTTGCTTTGTTGTGCTAGCAGAGTGCTCCAAGGACCTGATTCTCGGCCTTGATTTTCTTAGAGAAAACGACGCAGTCATCGACCTCCGTGACTTCATGGTGACTTTCTCCACTCACCGCGCAATTGCCGACGAGTACAGACAGCACAGCGATGACTACACAGACAGGCCAATTTTCCGAGTGTGCGACGACCATGTCACTCTACCTCCACGCACCAGCTTGTTTGTTACAGTGCAGTGCGACAACACCCCCGCCTTGCAAGGCCTCGCGGAAACGAACGTGAATTTATTGTTGAGCCTACAAGTCTGCGTCGCTCGGGGGATCTTTGCCTTGAGAAATAAACGAACTGAACTACTTTTAACGAACTTTAGTGCCGAATACCGCCATTTACCACAAGGTACAGCTATCGCTTATTTTGACGAAGTCAGTGCGCCATCCGCCCATTGCGCCCTTTCGCTGGCCAACGAGAACCCTTCCGAGAGCACTGAACATACTGTTCAAACTGACGTGAACCCAGCTTTGTCTCTTACCCGGAAACGCCGCCTTCAAGCAATTCTAGACACTTACCGTGACTGCTTTGCCGTCACTTCCAAAGTGAAACAGACGTCAGTGACCAAACATCGAATTATAGTTGATCCCACCGAGCGCCCTATCCGCCAACACCCCTACCGAGTATCGCCGAAAGAACGAGAGGCTATTCGGGCGCAAGTTGATGAAATGCTCCGCGACGATGTGATCCAGCCGTCCACAAGTCCATGGGCCTCACCAGTTGTGCTGGTCGCTAAAAAGGACGGAGCACTCAGATTCTGTGTCGACTATAGGAGGCTTAACAAAATTACGAAAAAGGACGTCTATCCATTGCCTCGAATCGATGACTCGTTCGACCGACTTCGCCACGCCCGATACTTTTCATCCCTCGATCTACGCAGTGGGTACTGGCAGATCGAAGTCGATGAACGTGATCGAGAAAAAACCGCATTCATTACTCCTGACGGACTGCACGAATTTAAGGTGCTTCCCTTCGGTTTGTGTTCCGCTCCCGCAACCTTTCAAAGAATGATGGACACTGTCCTAGCCGGCCTGAAATGGCAGACGTGCCTCGTCTACCTTGACGACGTTGTCATTTTCTCTGCGACCTACGAAGAGCACCTCAAACGATTGACGGCCGCGCTAAATGCCATCCGCGGGGCCGGACTCTCACTAAAACCAGAAAAATGCCACTTTGCATTCCAACAGCTCAAGTTCCTGGGTCACGTCGTGAGTGCTGAGGGAATTAGCCCTGATCCAGAGAAGACGGCTGCCGTAGCTGCTTTCCCGACCCCCACTGATAAAAGTTCCGTGCGTCGGTTTTTGGGCCTCTGTGCATATTACAGGAGATTTGTGCACGACTTCTCCCGAATAGCGGAACCATTGACTCGTTTAACAAAGGACGACCAGCCTTTCATCTGGGCCGACGAGCAGCAAAGGGCCTTCGAGGAGCTTCGCAATCACCTTCAAACAACGCCCGTACTTGGCCACTTCGACGAGGAGGCCGACACAGAATTGCATACCGACGCCAGTAACGTTGGTCTCGGTGCAGTTCTCGTTCAGTGGCAAGAAGGCGTTGAGCGGGTGATTGCTTACGCCAGCCGCACCCTGTCTCGTTCCGAAGCGAATTATTCTACGGCCGAAAAGGAGTGCCTTGCAGTTGTGTGGGCGGTAACAAAATTTCGGCCGTATTTGTATGGTCGGCCGTTTAGAGTGGTCAGCGACCACCACTCACTCTGTTGGTTAGCGAACCTTAAAGATCCTTCAGGCAGGTTAGCCCGCTGGAGTCTCCGCTTACAGGAGTTCGACGTCACTATTGTGTACAAGTCCGGCAAGAAACACAGTGACGCTGACTGCCTATCCCGAGACCCTATCCCATGTTCTTCAAGTGAAACAGATGACTCCGTCTTTCTCGGCGCTCTCTCGACGCCAGATCTTGCTCAACAGCAGCGAGACGACACCGAACTGCGGCCCCTCATCGATTACCTCGAAGGAACCGCCTCATCGCCACCTCGCCTTTTCACGCGTGGCCTGTCGTCGTTCTGCTTGCGTGACGGCGTCCTCTACAAGAAAAACTACGCTTCCACAGACATTCAGTATCTGCTGGTTGTCCCAACGCCGCTCCGTACCGACGTTCTGCAGGCATGCCACGACGAGCTTTCTGCCGGACATCTCGGTTTTTCGCGCACCTTGGCACGAGTACGACAAAAGTACTACTGGCCCAAGCTTGCCGCTATGGTTCAGCGCTATGTTAGGACGTGCCGTGATTGCCAACGTCGGAAGATACCACCTGTCAAGCCGGCCGGCCTGCTGCAGCCTATTGTTCCTCCGCGAGTACCTTTTCACCAAGTCGGTATGGACCTGCTCGGGCCATTTCCTACTTCATCATTGGGCAACAGGTACATTATAGTTGCCACAGATTATCTGACCCGCTATTGTGAGACGAAAGCTCTTCCCACCGGCACGTCTACCGATATTGCGAACTTTTTCATCTTTAATCTGGTCCTTCGTCACGGTGCCCCTGCGATCGTTTTAACTGACAGAGGCACGGCATTTACTTCAGCTCTAACCCAGGAAGTGATGCGGCTCAGTGGCACTTGTCATCGCAGAACAACAGCTTACCACCCTCAGACGAATGGCCTTACTGAGCGACTCAATAAGACGATCGCCGATATGCTTTCTATGTACGTCGACGAAGATCATAAGAACTGGGACCAGATACTACCGTATGCAACATTTGCGTATAACACCGCAGTCCAGGAAACGACCCGCTTTACACCGTTTCGTTTGGTGTACGGTCGCTAAGCTGTCACCATGCTGGATGCAATGCTACTGCCAGATGTTGCCCACCCTTCGATTGCCGGTGCCGACCAATTCGTCCAGCATGCCGAGGCCGCTCGCCAGCTGGCTAGACTGAGAGTCCGGACACAGCAAGTTAAAGATGCTCGACGGTATAACCTTCGTCACAGGGAGGTAATTTACAACCCTGGCGATCAGGTTTGGGTGTGGACACCTGTTCGCCAGCGGGGTCGCTCCGAGAAGCTTCTGCGCCGCTACTTCGGCCCGTACGAAGTACAACGAAAAATCAGCGACGTCACCTATGAAGTGACCCCGCAAGGAACTGTCCGTTCATCCCGCTTGCCGTCGGGATGAACGGAAAACGGATGAACGGAAAATGTCACAGAAGCCAGTGAAACTGGTTCAGCAGGTTTACTAGGACTAAGTAAAAGCACCGGCAATGTCAGGCACGGAACCGACTGGCGGGGCGAGCACCGAGAGCGAAGAAAACGAGCGCGTGCCAGTCTCCCGAGCTCGCCACATGGCGGCGCCAGTACGATAACATTGCGACAATATAATATGGTGCCGCCCGACGTCTTCGATTACGGCCGACAGCGCAGCGACTGCGTACTGAAGCCTTATCTTGCCTGCAGTATCGTTTGAACGGCTTGTTGCTGAGCGGAACGTCAAAAAATGCGCAGCCTTAGCTATGAAAGTACACGAGTTTGCAACGCTTGCAGCACGGGATGCCGCGAGCAGGCAGAGGTACGTTACACAATTACCGCGGGAGTGGGGCGCGCGAGCGCGGCGAACGACGGCGCCGTGCGTGACCGTCCCTAGTCGTCGCTATGCCTAAATTGTTTCGCTTCGAAGCCGCGGCGGTCGACGCTTTGGAACATGATCAACGCTGTCGTAAATAGTGTACTTATGAAACTGCCTTATAGTGAATCTTATCCTGCCATAGTAAAATAATTATAGGATTAACTCTGCCGACGCATTATTCGCAGAGCTAGTACGAGCAGATCGGATCAGCTGAAATGCACCAGCGGCAGCTGGCTTGAGCAGAAACTTGCTGGTAAGAGCGATAGCCATGATAAAAGCAATTTGCTGCTGGTTAGCGATCCTGACGAGGGCTTCATATTTGATATTCGGCTCAGTATTCCAGACGCCACCAAATTTTAGCGCTCTTTATTTCGGACATCGGTGCTAACGATCCGCCGTGTCGTTCGCGAACGGTATGCGGGAGGAGGGGCCACAGCGGTGGTGTTTACGGCGGTCGAGGAGGTGCTGCCATCGTGCGGTGCTTGACCGTGCTGTAGACGCCTCGTCGGACGACACTCCGGTACTCCTGAAACCACGTTATATAAAGAAGATATTTGTAAATGCAGCTTCGTTCTGCCGATCCCTGCGTCGCTTCGGTTGTTGTACTTAATGGGCATGGCCACCTAACCAATAAGGGCGGCGGGCTGTGTAACAGCCCGCACAGAGTTCGAGCAGGGCACGAGCAGACGACTTTCGCAGCTACCGGAAGTGTGTCCGTGACGTCGTAGCTGCAGTGGCCGCAGCGAATGGCAGCTTCTAGCAAGCGTTGCCAGTCAACTCACCCGTGACGTCACGGGTTAAGGAAATAGTTCCATGCGACACCGCCAAGCGACATTCTCCCTGCCCGCGAATTTCAAAAAACGCTGTTCTTAAAAATCGCTGGCTTTGTTCCAAGGAGTTATACTTTGCGTTAATGCTCAAAAGGATGTGTTCTACAGACTGAACATGTTTATCAGTGGCTTCTTGGGGGCCGTTTCCGTGGACCTTTAAGAGAAAATTCATAACGCCATCTTGCTACATGGATGGATCACCGTCATAAAGTTGGTATTCCTTCGTGCCAAACAAATCACTTCTACAACTCATTCATCGGCACATCGGCACAATGGAATCGCCTTCCCCCATCGGTTGTTGAAGTGAGTGACCATTCTGCGTTTAAATCTGCTTTAGCTAATCTGATGTTACCCTAGTATATTGAATTCTTCCACACTGCCATTTGTTTATTGTTTTTAGTTCATCTGCTGTTTTCATAAACTTTTTTTTTTCTCTTTTTCCCCCCGAATTGTGCTGCTGATTACGTGTATGATGGTATATTTCAGCAACTGTTTCCTGCCTACTCGTAAAATTGTTTGTTTTGCTTACGTGGTATATTTGTGTGCTTATATATTTTGGTCATACGTCTGTGTTAGTAGCGAATAATTTGTATTCCTATATTGTTGTAACTTGCTTATTTGTGCCAGCCATAGTACTGTTCACATTTGATTTAATACTGATTGCTGTTCTTCTTTTCCTTTTTGTTTTCTTTTATTGTACCCCACTCCAATCTGTAATGCCCTCGGGCCCTGAGGGTACTGAAATAAATAAATAAAAATAAATAAATATATCTGAGGCTTGCGTTACGTTTGTATGTTAACCTTGGTGCACGCTAGCATGGAATGGTATTTCCGCAGAATATTGTTTATGTTTGGAAGGGCGCTAGAGTATTTAGTTACAAAAGAAGGCTGGCGTTCAGTCGTTTCGTTGTGGTTTAAAGTGCTCGCTTTTTCGAGGGCCATATTAAGGGAGTTACCGGGATAGTTCCTCTGCATAAGTGTTGCTTTCAATGAATGTTGTTCGTTTAGGTAGTCATTATCATCGCTACATATTCTTCTAAGCCGTGTCGCCTTTCCTACAAATGTTCCTTACTTACAATATCTCGGATGATGACTCGTGAAATCTAGGTATTGTTGCTTATCCGTTGGATTTCTGTACAAAGACGTTTTAAGTTTTCCATTTTTCACTGACACCGTGGTGTCGAGAAAGTCGACTTTTAACTGCGACGACTGACAAGTGAATTTAATGCTAGTGTGATGATTATTAAGATGCGAGACGAATGACTGGAATCCATGCTGCCATATCAGGAAAACATCGTCAATATAGCGAAGGTATACAAGCGGCTTTTCCGAAAATAATTTCAGTATATTGGATTCTAGAACTCCCGTGAATATATTTGCGTAAGTCGGCGCGAATGGGATGTCGATACCTTCATCGATAGAAATAGTAGTGTAGAGTGCCGCGACGTCAAGTGTGACAAGTATACAACATCAAGATTTTTGGTGTTAATAATACGCTCAATAATACGGAGAAAGTGAGATGTGTCCTGCACAAACGAAGGATGCTGGGTTGAGAGGTCTGCTAGGTGGCGATGTAGGAATATTTAGAGCTCTTCTGTGGGCGTATTATTGTTGGAAACAGTTGGTCTTCCTGGTATGTCTGTGGTAAACAATGCATCTGCGGACAGCTTGTGGATCTTGGGCAGTAGATAAAATCGACCTCCTTTGTTGTTTGACGGCTGAAGGAATGTATAGTCCATCTCGGTAATTAGTTCTCTGGCGTATAGATCTCTTATTTTATTCGAGATGACTTCACTGAACTGTTCTGTCGGATCGGTATTCAATTTTTCATAGTGGCAAGAGTTGTTAAGCTGTTGTCTATATGCCTCCTTTTTTGTAATTTTCAACTGGGAGAATCCCTTTTGTCTGCAGGCTTGATAACTAAGTCAGTTCTAGTAGCTAGGTTGTCAAGAGTTGCTCTTTCAGTTATAGAAAAGTTTTGGGGCTTTCGAGCTAGCTTTGTTTTTCAATTTCTTTCTAGACGGATTTAAGATATAGGTCTAGTTTGGGGCTGCGCTCTGCAACCGGAAACCATGTGCTGGAGGCTCTGAGTAGGTTAGAGGCTTCCGGTACATTATTTACATTTTCGGTGAAGAACTCATTAATACGCATTCTTCTCGCGAATTCAGTTACATCTCAGTGCAGTTCATATTCATTAAAGCTGTTATTCATTGGGCAGAAGGTCAGGCCTCGCCTTAGAATTTGTGTATCACTATCGCTTAGAGATTTAGAATTGTCAATGACGTTGCAATCATCTATGTCCTGTCTCGTAGGGAGGTCTCATTTATGTCCTGGTTGTGAAACTGCAGGAGGTATTATTCGCTCCCAAGGTGTGTCATTATCTACCGTCAGCGTATCCCTTATGAATTTACTCTGTTTTTTAACCTGAAGTTCTTGTTCTTTCCTTTTCACGAATTATTTTAGTACTTCCTGTTCGTCCGCGGTAAGTGTTAGTTTGTCCATTTGGTCGTTAAGTTCATCTACGTTTTCCTGATTGTGTTATTTTAAAATGGCTATAAAAGCTAATGACGCGCGTCATCTAAATTTTTTTTCCAGCGTATGAATAGTTCACAGCGAAGCGTGCCGAGAGCGCACTTCACATTAATCCTAAGTCCTTTCGGTACCATTTTTTTCGGTGTATAATATTTGTGCGTATCTAAATGCGATATGAAGTTACTGTGCTTTGCGGCTAATTTCCTAACAAGAAAAGGGCGACGTTTGTGGTGAGGGATTTCGGCTCTAGGAAACAGTCATTTATTTTTTCGAGTGGACTTCCTGATGGGCGTTTGGGGGTAGCTGATTTAGGGCTGTCTTTCCTAGAATGTGTGGATTTCTGTGGGAAGAGACTGCGATATCTCTTCGGGTCTGTGCGCTCGTGTTGTTACACCGATCTTGGTTCCAGGGCCTCCGTTTGTGTGCACATGTCGCGGGTACTGACAATGGGAGGTCGTGGGCGTTCGTTATCAGGTTTGTGTGTGTTCAGTTGATCCGTGCTGGCCAGAAAGGTACATGTGGTAGGTTCACATGGCTGCGTCCAGTTATATAAGTTCATAATTTTATACTTGATCATGTTTGCCATTAGCCGGACACCTCGAAAGTTGGGGTGTTGTCCATCTCTGGCCAGGTGTGCCTCAGTTTTAAAGTGGATTTCTGCGTTGTGGATGACACCGACGTGTTCATGACTGAGTTCCATGTCAAGCAAGAAGTGGTTAACTTTAGATGCGTTCTCTTCGTGTGCTGCTAGGGTGTGTGGCTAGTACATGTACATCATCATCATCATCATCAGCCTGATTATACCTACTGCAGGGCGAAGGCCTCTTCCATATTTCTCCACTTAACCCGGTTCTGTGCTAGCTGCATCCACTGGACCCCCGGGAACTTCTTAGCCTCATCCGCCCACCTAACTTTCTGCCGCCCCCTGCTACGCTTTCCTTCCCTTGGAATCCAGTTTGTTACCCTGTACACGTACATGTATACATTTGGTGCTTGTTTGTGAGCCTAGGTAGGATGGTGGAAGAGCCTTCCTATCAAGTGAGCTTCTATTAAAGAACCGTGACTGGTTAGCTACGGAGATCATCATCATCATCATCATCATCAGCCTGATTATACCCACTGCAGGGCGAAGGCCTCTCCCATATTTCTCCACTTAACCCGGTTCTGTGCTAGCTGCATCTACTTGACCCCTGCGAACTTCTTAATCTCATCCGCCCACCTAACTTTCTGCCGCCCCCTGCTACGCTTTCCTTCCCTTGGAATCCAGTTCGTTACCATCAGCGACCATCGGTTATCCTCTCTTCGCACTACATGTCCTGCCCATGCCCATTTCTTCTTCTTAATTTCTACTAGAATGTCGGTAACTTGAGTTATTTCTCTGACCCACTCTGCACGCTTTCTATCTCTTAATGTTATCCCTACCATTTTTCGTTCCATAGCCCTCTGGGTTGTCCTCAACTTAAGTAGAACTCTCTTGGTTAGTCTCCACGTTTCAGCCCCATAGGTGAGTACTGGCAAGATGCAACTGTTGTATACTTTCCTCTTGAGCGATACCGGTAAGCTACTAGTCATAATCTGCGAGTGCTTGCCAAATGCGCTCCATCCCAATCTTATTCTTCTAGTTATTTCCTTTTCATGGTCCGGATCTGCGGTTACTACCTGTCCTAAGTAGACATATTCGCCTACTACTTCCAGTATTTCGCTACCTAATGTAAACTGCTGTTCCTTCCCGATGCTGTTGAACATTACCTTAGTCTTCTGCATATTGATTTTCAAGCCTACCATTCTACTTTTCCTGTCTAGGTCATCAATCATTATTTGCAGTTCATCCCCCGAGTTGCTTAGCAAGGCAATGACATCAGCAAATCGCAGATTACTGAGGTATTCTCCATCTACCCTTATCCCTAACTGCTCCCATTCCAAGTCTCTGAATACTTCCTCTAAACAAGCTGTGAATAGTACTGGGGAGATTGTGCCTCCTTGCCTAACACCTTTCTTTATGGGAATTTTGTTACTTTCTTTATGCAGAACTATGGTTGCAGTGCAGCCACTATATATATCTTCCAGCACTTTCACGTACGGCTCGTTTACCCCCTGATTTCGCAATGCCTGCATCACCGCCGAGGTTTCAACTGAGTCAAATGCTTTTTCGTAATCAATGAATGCTATGTATAAGGGCTGGTTATATTCCGAGCATTTTCCTATCACCTGATTGATGGTATGGATATGATCGATAGTAGAGTACCGTTTCCGAAACCCTGCTTGATCCTTTGCTTGATTGCAGTCTAAGGTTGCCCTGATTCTATTAGCGATTACCTTAGTAAATACTTTATACGTAACAGACAGTAAGCTGATTGGTCTATAATTTTTAAGGTCCTTAGAGTCCCCTACGGAGATAATAGAAGCTTACTTTATAGGAAGGCTCTCGAAAGAATGCATCAGTGCTTCATCTGTCGCGTTGTCAGAAAAAGAAAGGCGGTATTGATCGTGAATATTGACAAGTGCCTTCTCACTAATTATATAGTAATCACACGCATGTCAATTGCGTGTTGACACGTGGCTTTTATACTTGTGTTATATCGTTCACGCATGTCAAGTGTGCACTGTATACTCTTTCTGGCCGCCATGGAGGTATTTATACCTGCTGGCATCCAATAAAACCTTTAGTTGTGAGTCAGCGCTGTGTGGTCTTCGTCCTGTCTTTTGCGCTGTAGTTACGGACAAAAGAGACCTCGATGACGCGATCAGCGATCCCGGCAAGTTGGTCGAGAAGTAGCGTAAGCTCCGCATAATTGCCTGGACGTGCGGTGGAAGTCATTGAAGCCACAGAGCTTGCCCGTGAGAGCACGCATATGACGAAGCTGCGAAGGCCTGCGCTCGGCCAGTTCTGCACCTTCTGGTCTTCCGAGAGTGGTCATTGACGGGTTGGAACGGATATCCCGAACCTCGTTGGCGTAGGTGGGCGACGACATAATTATAGCGGTTTTGCGTCATGTGTGTGAGGGAGAACTCGGACCAAGACGGCGGAAGCTTGACAGCGACACACCAGACGTCGTGCGGGGCAGCGTGGGGGATGTCGTCTCTCGGCGGAGCCGGAAGGGTGCTGCTGTCAAGAATCGATCAGTGCCGTTCCTGATGCTGTTACTCTTGTCCGTTTTCCGGGTCACCAGATGTGGGATGCCGTTTCTGCTGAAGGACGAATCCCAACATAAAAACGTATCAACTGTTTATTCATTTAATGGTGGCGACGGCCGAGGAAAAAGCCCCACTCCCAAGCCGGGCCGCCTGTCTTTGTAGCCGGTGACGCAGTCCAGCGTGTGGCTGGGCCGGATGATAACAAGGCACAGAGTGTGGCGCTCTTGGCTGTACAGTGGCGCCACTTTTGTTAGGTATCCGAAGAAGACACAGGTTGGATAACCACAAGAGCATGGTCGCAGTATCCGTCGCACTTGTTTCAGATACTGCGCCTTTCCCTTCCTGCGAACCAACCATTATCATTATTATCGCGAGAGACTGATTCAGCGTATTCTCTTGAATATCGAACTGGCAGGGAGACGAACGTGGACCCATTCATGACTCTTCAGATGATGTCTGCGGCGTGGAACGCGGCGTGGTCTACCTTGATTTACAACTGCTTCCAGTATGCCGGGTTTTGTTGACCAGGAAGCGACCAGTACAGCTGCAGCCGCGGAAGATGACACTTCACGCTTCGTATGATGCCTTGATCCAACGGCTCAATGATCCAAGTTCGGCGGGAAAAATGTCATTTTGACGCTTGACGTCGTCAATGCAGTGGGCAGAGCAATTATCCAAGAGCAAACCAGCCTTTCGGTTCTCTGCTCATGACGCGGTCAAGTGCCGTAAGCCAGTCCGCAATAATGGCGCGGGTCATCCACGACCGCCCGTTAGCGACATACTTGGCGGCTTCTGTTCCTTTTGAAGCAACGTGGTTTGGCACTTTTCCCAATAACTAACGGGGTACTCTTCAGGGGTACTCCCCTGGGGCCACACTCACAATCTTCCTATTGGCCAGCGGCAACACGGCGGAAGTGGCCTTTCTTTAAGTCATCGACGTCTGCTGTTTACGTCATGAACACACTTGAAGTGATGACGTTGGC
>JAJIZL010034301.1:257-27767 GCA_023969395.1 Amblyomma maculatum
GCTCCTTTCTCGATTTATATACATCCCGCCGTGCAAGATTTTTCGTCCCGAGTATTTAGCTGCTTAAGTTCCCTATTTGAAGGTCGGCTAGCAGGCGCAGCTTTAATGTTATCCACAGCGGCGCGGACCACCGTGCAGCGACGAGAACACGAGGATTCACAGGGTGTGGCAGGGAGTAGAAGCGGAAACATGAGAAGCGGCATACGGGCTTCTCGCCATATCCTCCAACTTCGGCGGAGCAATTATCACTGCTCTATGAAGCGATTCGGAATCCACACCCAATCATAATCTGCCATTGGAATAGACAGCTCTCCTTCCCATTCTGCCATTGGCATAACACTGCCCCAAACGGAGAAGAAAACCTTGATTCGGATCTGCCATTCGAAGTCAACATTAGATGGTGGAAGCCCGAAGGGCAAAAAATAAAGCTTAATTCACAGCCGTAAGTGGCTTGCGGCACAGTAAGAGGTGGTGGCATGAGAAAGATTTAGCGGTTTACTACAAAGCCTACTGCCCTAAGCTAGGATGGACGGCAGGCTTTCCCTCGTCTGGGAAAACATCGCACAGCGGTGCCGTCCCTCTTTTTCACGCTACTGCGGATTGATGAATAGGACGGCAAACATGGCAAGGCTTCGCGAAGACATTCGATTTCATCATTGCGTCGCAGCAGTGAATGCGTGTTTCCACCGGGCGTGGCTAGAGACTCATGAGAAGCGACTTCTTTTCCGCTGGAATCTTGCTTCGAAGCAGTATTCATTTCAGGTTCCTTCCAAAAAGGGTTTTGAACGGTGATGCCGACGGCTTACGTAGGGGCTCTTAACATGTGTGCTAGCCTTAAGTTGGGTACTTGGTGGTTTTCTTGTTCCTGAGGAAGGAGTTTGAATATAATATTTTTGCTAATATTTTCAAGTGAATACGTGTTTACTTAAGGGAAGATGCTTGGGCTTGTTGGTGCATGATTGCTGGGAACAAATTGTAGCGCAGCGAGACTAGGACGGAGAAAAAAGACACACACACCTGTGTGTGTCTTCACTATTCGTCTTTGTCTTGATACGCTACAATTTGTTCCTTTCGAATGTGTATTCTGTTACACCTTTCTAATACGTGGACATGTTGCAAGTGATGCAGAGCTATTGTAAGAGAGTACATGGCTTTATAAGCAGAGAAAAGCCTGGCATTACTCACTGTACTTAGTGTCGCGTTTGCTGACTGAATGGTTGAGGTTTTCGCATAGTTATGGCGCCTAATTGGAACAATTAAAAACTCGCCAGTAGCTACTTTGTTGTATCTGCGAACCTGCGCATTCGAAGTACGCCTTCTTGTTGCGCTGGGCTCAACGCCGAGGATGGCACACTTCGGTAGGAGCACCACTGTTACAATCCTTCTAGACAAAGAATGCAGTGTCCATCCCATCGTCATATCCCTGCCTCGTCGGGACGGTATGTTATGTTTTTGCCACTAACTAACGACTTTTCTAATAGATCAAATTCCTTACAATGAAGGCTAATCGACGCCTTAGCCACACAAGTCGTTAGTTAGGCCATGACTTTGAATTGGCTTTGATTTTTCTTCTTCATCTTCTTCCCAATTTCTTGCCATTCCACCGGTTGGGTTGTGCGCGTGCTTTTCGGAAGGAGTCTTCGTTGTTTTCTTCTGATCAGTAAACATTCATTTGATAGTCCAGCCTTGTCCTGTCCTCTTATTTTCTGTGTCTCGTCCTTTGGTTGGTTAAGTATAAAGCATTATATGTTCAGGTGAACTGGAAATAGATTAGTAAATAAGGTACTCGAAAATGCTTCAGGAAAAAATGATTATTCAACTTATACAGCCATTCAACATTATTGTTTATTCTGAGCGTCGGCATACCAAAATTGAAGGCCTTTGCAATAGAAGCGAGTCATCTTTTTAACATGTCTTTATCGGATGTGTATTTCGGAATATCAAATGGGAAAAATAAGCTGCTGAGGGCGTTAGTTTTTCCTGCATGAAACATTTGGATAATAAAGTCGTTACATGCGCCAATGTCGCGAAACCCGTGCCTAATTCAAATTCACAACTGTACAAGAAGAAGTAGTACTCATGGTAAGCTCATGGTATGTAGTTGTATATTAGGTAGTACGTCGATCTTTACTTTGAAATAATCAAACAACGAAGTAAAAGATGTTTACTATTTCTAGTATCTGCTATCTGAAAAACTGAAATACCTGAACTATATCGGCGGAAAGAAAACGATGGCGAGAGACAGAGAGAAGTTGCAGGGTAGGTTTTAATTAAAGTAAAGCTATGACACACCATTGTACAGTAGACAATAGCTTGGTGCCCACCAGCGATTGTCTTAGTCCATTCAAGCAGTAGGCACTGCGGGTGGGCCCCCCCAATAGCCAATGCGTCTACAATACAAAGGTGACGCGGTTAAATTTATATGCGCCGTCTGCCCTGGTATGCTGCACTGGGAGACCAGAGGACGCGTCCCAAGTACGCGAGGTGACTGGATAGAGATAGCGAGCGGCGGAACCGTTCTGCTACCGCGCGTCAGTGGGGGAGGAAAACACAAGAAGACACAAGCCACGCCCGCAGTGTGTAACCAACTGCAAAACGTTGCAATGCGTGTACGGGACACTGTGCTTAAAACTGACAGCCGGTGTGGAGTGACCAGCCGTTATCATCCAAAATAACACACGGGGAGCGTTCGGTCAGAACGCAAATCTGTATTTGATACTCAAGATGTGCGACAGAAATCAATTTATGACTTCGCATTGCACGAAAGGCAACTAAGTGGGCTTTAAAATGCGCATTTTTGACGTTGAATATTTCGAATCACAAAGTTCTTAAAGTCGTGCCAACGGTTTCACAAGTGGACTTGTGCAGAATACAAGTCTACTTGTCGAAAAGTTGGCTGCACCTGCTAACTGAGGCTTCCCCCTTTAGCCTTGTTCAGTGCTCTTTCATACCGCATAGCATTCTTCTTCCGTTCATTCCACCTAAACCTTTTAAGAACACTTTGACAACAAGGTTTACTTGCTCTATACATGGCTTCATTTTCTTAATATTACCCGCTAAAATAAAGAGTAGGGCAATTTAAATAATCTCCTGATCATTGTGTGTATCACGCACGCAATGTCCGCCCATCGTAAAATCCCCTTTAGCAGACTGCACAGACAGGTAGCGAAATACTGGAAGTAGTAGGCGAATATGTCTACTTAGGACAGGTAGTAACCGCAGATCCGGACCATGAAAAGGAAATAACAAGAAGGATAAGATTGGGATGGAGCGCATTTGGCAAGCACTCGTTGATTATGACTAGCAGCTTACCGGTATCGCTCAAGAGGAAAGTATACAACAGTTGCATCTTGCGTGTACTCACCTATGGGGCTGAAACGTGGAGGCTAACCAAGAGAGTTCTACTTAAGTTGAGGGCAACCCAGAGGGCTATGGAACGAAGAATGGTAGGGGTAACATTAAGAGATAGGAAGCGTGGAGAGTGGGTCAGAGAAATAACTCAAGTTACCGACATTCTAGTGGAAATTAGGAAGAAGAAATGGACATGGGCAGGACATGTAGTGCGAAGAGAGGATAACCGATGGTCGCTGAGGGTAACAAACTGGATTCCAAAGGAAGGAAAGCGTAGGAGGGGGCGGCAGAAAGTTAGGTGGGCGGATGAGATTAAGAAGTTTGCAGGGGTCAAGTGGATGCAGCTAGCTCAGAACCGGGCTAAGTGGAGAAATATGGGAGAGGCCTTCTCCCTGCAATGGGTATAATCAGGCTGATGATGATGATGATGACAGACAGTTGAAAACAAAGTTTCTGAAAAGGAAAAGAAATTACCCCGCATACTATTCAAAAAAGAGCAATGGATGATCCCGCCAGGAAGTTCCACTTCGTGTAGGTAGCACACACAATTGTTGTGCGGTGCTGCTCTATTTTCCATACCGCAGCAGTTATCGACATCACAGCCAGGAAATATATCCCCGCACGCGGTCTTGGGTACCCCTTACGAATCTTCATCTTGTCCTTGTACAATTCGCTTAAAGATAAAAAATGCAGTAATTGGCTTCATCGGGGCCAGTTCTGAAACCAAACTATCGGGTAAAGTAGACAACAAAGTATTGGTAAATGATTAGAAAAATGCATCGTTTAAAACATCACAACACTCTTTAAGTGGAACCGGGACGTTATGTTGGGAATGAAGTCTATCTTATCGCATTTTAATGATATTCCAGCCTTTTTGAGTATTGGAAGCGTGAAATTGGGGCAGTGTGTTGTGATAAAAAGTGTGCTTAGCGTGCTGGAGGCCGTATTTGTGCTGTGACGCAGTAATAAGATAGGAGTGGCAATTATCATCAATGCTTGTACGCTTTAGGCGCCGATAGATACGTGTTTCTTGTTCAGCAGGTGTTTTAGGGATACGTTAAACCACGGTGCTGGGTTAGGCCAGAAAACGCAACGAATGGGGTTGACTTTGTCACCGAGTTCGCTCACTTACGCTTCAATGATGCGCCAATTTTCGTGAATGAAACACCTCAAGAACGGCGGAAAGAATGTACTAAAATTAATATTTGCAACAAGTAGTCCAGCTGCGTTTACACTGCTGCTGGTGGGTAACTAAATACCAAACATTCAGATGTGATACTGAACTACAAAGGTCCATGGTAGTAGGTAGAAGTAATAGTAATCTGTAAAGAACTTCCGATGTAAAACTTTATCATTTAAGCGCGTTTCAAAACAAAAGGCTTGACACAAATATGATTATTACAGAATTATTAAAACATTCATCTAGCATACAAATTTATTTACAATTTTTCGTACCTATTCACATTCTCTTTCACGGCCAATCTAAATTTTAGGGAATAGCAGCGCGGAAATGAGGGACAAGGGACAATAAAGAAGAGAATACCAGCGCTGACAATCAACTGCAGTTTATTAGAAAGAAACACGCAAAATATACTCTTTTCACAACCAGGAGCGCATGTGCAACACCAGCCGCCGAACACCTAAATGAGTCTTTGGAATCAAGGTATATTAATTCCCAGTCATCAACACTTAGAGAAGGGGTGCTTAGACACAAGTCATGATTTTTATGAATACGAAACACTTCACTGATGTCTCTAGTTAGTTTACCTTTGTGTGTGTCCAGAATTTTGGTTTCATTAAAAAGGGGAATACATCAATTTTAAGAACAAATTGGTTGGTCGTTATGAGAACAGTTCCTGTAATGCATAGCAAGGTTTGAGAGGGTGCGCCCTTCAATGAAGTATTGTGGTCACGTACGCGGGTATAAAGGCACTTTCCCGTTTTACCTATGTAGGTCGTCCCGCATGTGAAAGGCACTTTATACACAACTCCTTCTGCGCAGCTGACTAACTTCAAGTTATGTTTTATATGGTACCTTCTTTTCGTTTTTCTTCGTTTCTTTTTGTTATCCCTTGTTTTTGCCTCTGCCATAGCGCATATGTTTCCCAGCTTATTAGGTGTAGGAAATATCTGCTAGTTACTTGATTCAAACAGTGACACGTTTGGTGAATATACGGCAGGACTGCAATTTTATTTTTCTGTTTTTGGAATGCTGTGGTGACTCTTGTCTACCGCATTAATTTATCCTTTTTAGTATCTTCCTGCATGGAAGAACTATAATATCATCTTGAAACCTCTGAACATGTCGATTAAAATTGTCATTGATAGCATGTACAAGGGATTTATAAATGGCGGTACCTAAGCAAGAAACTGCTATACATCATTTTACAATCTTAGAATGCGCGGAATGGTAACTAAGTAAATGATTTTCGGATCTTTGCAGAAAAGATCATCACACATGTACCGGCTTCAATTCCAGTCTGATATCTAAACATTGCAGCTGTAATATATGAGGCTTTTCAAAGGTGAATGTAAGGCCATGTCCGCTGTCCCCAATAATCTTTAAAACGTCGATGACCTGCCTATCGAAGTCATCGCGATCGACAAAAACAATGTAATCATCGACATACCAAGATGTTTTATTTTGACCTACAGGATACTTAAAATAGCTTTATCTACATAGCTAAGAAAGATGTTACTTAGTACCGGAGCCACCTTTAAGCCAATGCATGCCCCCTTTTTCTGAGTATACAGTCTTCCTTCCAATTCAATAAAGGTGGATCCAAGATAAAATGACAAAAGTTCAAAAAAACCCCAGAAATTCTGCAGTTCGAAATGAATTCTTCTTCATCGTTATCATCGTGTTTACATTTGCTAACAAACTGAAGTCAGCTATAGTGCGGAAGGGAGTAAAACAAATCCCGAATCTCTATAATGAATATACTGCACAAATCTTGATTATGACACTTCAAATAATCAGCAACACCCAGAGAATGAGACACAAGAAACGGATCGTCGATTGTGAGAGAACGAAGATTTTTCTGTAAAAAAAAATCAAAACTTCGTATTGCCAAGTTGCGCGTTCTGTAATAATGCAGCGTAAAGGAAAATCAGGCGTGTGCGTTTTCACCGAACCAAAAATACATCTAAACAGTCCTTATTGCATTCTTATCAGAAGACTAAAGCACGGCTAGGTTCATTTCCGCGAGTAACCGCAACGCTTCACGCTTTTTCTGCTTTACATTGACAGGAGATTGTTTAAAGTTCTTGCAATAGCTCCGCAAGATTTTCATTGAACACATTTTCCGGGAAAGTAAGAAAATACCCCTCTTTGTCAGAAACAATCACCCTTAACGTTTCGCACTTCAGATCAATGGTGCAAAACTACCAATTTTCATGGTTACGCCTTGAGTCCTTTTAAAAGTGTCAACACATTCAATCAGACACCTAGAGCGCCCTTCTTTCCGGGCATGATGCGAGATAGATCTTCTGAGAGCCACTTTTTCTTCTTTGTTAGGCGTCAGCTGAAAACAAAACTTTAGTCCGAATTTCAGCACTTTTTGAAACTTTTCTGACACTCGCTGCTCACCCAACACCACTTGCTTTCCTTCGGGATTTGGAGACGTCTTCCCCGTAGGCAGCCGATGTCGGGACGAGTACCAAAGGAAATTCGTGTGTTGTTCGCAACTTCACACCACTCACGGAAACATTGGACGGAATGGTCATCCTGGCAGCAAGCTACCCAGAGGCAGTCCTTGTAGAAGCGATGTGGTCGCCACCACTCGGATGACATTACCCGGCACATCCTGCGCGTGTGGCCCTTTGATGGAAGCAGCCCGCCGCCCAACATGCGAACCTCCACCGGGCACAACGCTCGTCTGGCATGCCAAGAGACTAACCTTGCCTTGAAAGCACCGCGAGCAATCAATGAAGCAAATGCAGCCTGGCTGTCAAATAGATTTGCGTGTTTCTTTTTGCTTGTTTCCTGCTAATAAACTGCAGTTGATAGTCAGCGCCAGTGGTCTCTTCTTCCTTGTCCGTGCTGTTATTCCTTGAAAATATACCAACTAGCTCAATAGTCAGTTTTATTGTTACTCTAAATGCAGAGATGAGCATTTTGTTCTGAGTAAATTTTGTTTCTCTCAATATCTGTAAAACGGCTCTATACCGCGAATTGAGTCTAATGTAGCACTCTTATTGTACTGAATAATTCATATTAAAAACTTTTGACGGTGCTTTACTCTTAAAAGAAAAAAAGAAATTTTATACAGTAGCTATTTCCTGCTTGCAGAACAATATGCAAAACGAGGAAATCAGCAATGTTCAGCAATTTCGGGAGCGAGTTAGGCGAATTGGTTCTCCACCTAACGATTACAGAAACAAGTCTTCTGATATTTCAATATAGTTTCGTCTAGCTCATGTAATTTGCTGTGTAATAATTGCTATTTAAAGCTTCTTCTTTCTTCTTCGAACTTGTGCACTTGCTGTATAGTGCATGACACACCTATTGCAATTCAAAAATTTCTACTGTGTTGTCATTGCCTTTGGTTTGATCAGACTGTAATACTCAAAAATTACATTTGATGATACATGAAAGTGAAAAGTAAACATTGCCAGTGGTATAGCTCTACAAAAAACGACTAAGACGTGCCAAAGGCCTGGTTATAGGAAAGGATAAAACGCGTAATTGCTATTTGCCCTGCATGATTCTACTGTAAAATTTTTCTAATCGCAATTCATGGCTCGATATAACCAATTATTACCTGAATTATAAATTGTGCAGTTTTCTTTTGCACTGCCGTTCCGTATTAATTCCTTTCAACAAAGAATCAAGTAAATGAAAACCTGTGAAACGGTTCGTTACGTTCTTTACAATTATTCATTTTTTTTCTGGGATATATTTAAAACGTAATGTAATAATCACTGCGACATCTTGGTCATGATATCCAATAATAAAGCAATCTGCACACCACAGCAGATTTTCTGTCACATATCTTTAAAACAGAACGGATGGTCTTGAACGATGGGGTATCCCGGAATTCTAATAATCTCGAGCACCACCTGAATGATCTTCTGCAATAGACTGTGATACGAATATTTCCATCAGTATAGACGTGTTTTTGATATCACGCACATGTTGTGGAGAGCTGAAAGAAATGTGCTTCATATCATTTTGTGTCATTGATCACACTTCGCAATTGATACGATGTCAAACTGAAAGTGCTTGATCTTCGTATAAAATCAGACACAGACATCTGGTTTATCGCACTCATATCATGGCAACGGACTAACCGTGAATGTCAGTCATAATAAACCACATGCTTACCATAGGACCAATACTGATATTGAATCTACATAAGATCGGCAGCAACTGCAGATGGTTGAATATAAAATGCCCTGCTGACACATGTGACTTTCGGCTTTTGGGTCAATTGCGCACTTATTACAGAAGTGCTTGAAAGATATCTTTCCAATCTGTTCTATATAGAACAGATTTGAGCGCTTTCATTTTCTATATCACACATGTGGAAACCCAGATTAGACGTGTGTTTCGGCTGCAGCCAATAGAAGAATAAAGAGCAGGATTAAGGTACAACAGGTCTCAAGTTTCACATCAACCTTCCAATTACGCTTCCAGCAGATCAGACTTTTACATTTCACCGGCTTCGGGTCTAAAAGCCGTTGATCCGGCTGGAAGACAAAAACAAAGATCGGTACGCCGCAGCCTTGCGCCTCGCAATTTACAAAGATAGAAATACCCCAGTCTTACCAGCAAGGTTCTTGCTAGGGGCCAACTTAAAACGAGAGAGATATCGCGAAAGCGGTATGGGCGGGTATATTCCGGTTCGATTACGTTTAACTGAACAATTTCTCGTTCTTTTAGATATGTGCAGGTACTTGAAATTATCAGTGACGAACATTTTCATTATTTTTAGACTACCTAGCCATATCACTTGACCTCTCAATCCAACAGTCATCTGAGATAACCCTGCAACTGTTGCGCAGCGTGCAGCTGCGGCCTTGTGCTGTAGTTTGCTCTTTTAAATACAGTACTTGCTAGTTACCACCGTGCCAATAGGCGTTCTTTCCTCCAATCGGATCCTCGTTACAAAACTTCCTTATCACAACCTTAAAGTTTTAACTTAATATGTGGCACCTAATCTGGGCATATCTGTCGATATTTAAGTGTGTGTGATAAGCGAAAATGCCGCGCCCCATACTTCACAATTGGGTACAATAAGGAAGTAGCTTGTAGTTATTGCTTAGCCTTTCCTTCCCTTACAAAAGCGGTTGACCCATTCTCACGTTTTTCCTTTTCGTGCTAAGCATAATAGTCAGCAGGGATCGTTCGAGCGTAGTTCACCATCAGCTCGCCGCCATTTTGAGCTGTCAGGACTTGATTGGCGACGTCACTAAATTTGATTTATGGATATACATCGACTGCTAACGGGAGTCAAGCCGGAAAAGCTGGTGCTTCTCGATGACTACAACTGGCCTTGGCTTCCTAGACTGCGAGACCTTGATCAAAACAGCGTACCTGACGTAATTTGCAAAGCTTTGAAGAAAATCAAGCCACTAAAGAAACGCCTCCAGTGCACAGCATCGGTTTTCGCCTGGCTGATACCTCCCCAGGATATCCACAAGTGGTGCATTTACCTCGTTTTTGAACCTAAGGCACCGCAAAATGTCGCAACTCTCGTGGCTCAGTTGGCATCCTCCCTGCAACAGTTGAACTACAAATGCATCAAAGTGCCTCATAAATGGGTCTTGCCTGACAGTGTAGTTTATTGCTATATGTTGGTAGATAGTTTGCGTAAACGATTTGTAGAACAAGCGGTCGTTTATCTTGCGTTATGCACCACACGCCCACTGTTGGCACTGCATTTCAGTAGCGACCACATTCAAGTTGCTGCACATGCGGCGTTTCTCTCTGCGCTCGGTGATGACATATATCTTGGACAAACCTCACCTGGCCCCCTTGAGGGTATCTTCCAGCAAGCGGTATTCGTCAGCGTTTTCAAGAAACTAGCTGCAGAGCCTACAGCAACCGAGCTGTGCACTGCTGGTCATGAGACGCCACAAGCACAAGTGACCGGGGCTTCACAGAGAGAACAACATCCTTCAGTCCAAGGCGCCACGGGTGAGTTCCTTTCTCGTATAAAAAAAACTAACATATGCGACCATATGGACTGTCGTTTTTTTTTTTACCATCATGTGCTCTCTCTCGAAAAAGCTAGCTGGAGACTAACGCAACTGTATTGTTTATAATTTGTCGCATTCGCATTGTGCCCTCTGAATAACGCAGCAGAAGACGGTCTCCAATGAAACAAATCCTTTAAAAAATTAGTACTCATGGAAATACAGTTCTTTTCTTTCAGGATGTGATCTATTTAATATCAGTGGCGTGTTTCAGGGGAAATAAATGTGAGTTTAGGTAAGATGAAACAAGATTTTAAAAAGATCATCCGAGCGATGAGTGGGGCAGTTCTTTAGACCGCCCTAATTGTGCCGACCAGACAGCCCACTCATGCTGTGCACAGAGCGAAGACTAGTAGATTATGCAATTGAGGTAACGTGCATGATGTTGATATATTCGGCTTATAATGAACCATTCCACTGGCAGTTAGCAGCTGCTTACCGTAGGAATAACCCTGATAAAAGCACAGAATCCCCTGATACCGCAATGGCGCGGTAGAGCAACTATGGCTCGATAATAGCAGCGTGTAGATCGATAACGAAAATACGACAGCGCTTCCATGCCTCCAGCACTTCACATTTTTGTGCAACTAGAATGACAGCATGTAATCTTCGACACACGCAAAAAAGATAAATATACGCCAGGGTGATTTCACAACTGATCGAACTGACAAAATATTTCAGATGTTTAATATATTTTGTTTTAGGTTAGAACATCTACCTAATATTCAGTATATAGAAAAGAAAAAGGCAAAACGAGCGGTAAGCATCACGCGATGCTTTACCGCGACAGAAAGGTGCAGTTTTGAGCAGTCTTGTCTAGCGCACGCCAACGGTGCTCTGTGGAGCAAGTCAGCGACATCTAACGTTAGGCTCTGGGCTTGAGTTATGCGTGCCTGGTGCATGGGCGGCAAATCAAATAGGCGCCTGTTTATAACTTTCTTGTGCAGCCCCCTCTTTGCAAGTACATTTAGTACTGCTAAGGCCGCGCTACCTGCATTTCTTAGGCCGCGACGGTCACCTGCACGTCTCTATCGCTGTATTTCTCGAGTATAACGACTCGGCCAAGAAAGCAAGCACGACTGATTGCCGATTAAAGCGGTTTCCGGCATACTCACCAGTAGCTGCACCTGTGCTTTCATGTGAACGAAGTCAAATTTCTATATCTGTACGGATATGCCAAAAGCGGTGTCCCTTGTAGCTGATAACCCAGCTCAAAGAGCCGCCATCCAACACTACGCCTTCAACTCAAGGTGCGTAGTGGTGACCTTATGTAGACTAGACGAAGACACAGACAAAAACAACTGGTCCCGATTCTCGCACTCTTATACCCTTGTTACACGGACAGAGTTAACCGCGGTTACAGAAGTGAACTGTGGTCATCACAAATCGCGGTTCGTCGCTGTTACACAGCACCCCAGAGTCCTCATTTATAGGGGGCCTTACTCTGTTATGGCAGCTAACGCCCCCTTCGGTGTAAAAGGCGAACTTACATGACTATTCGGCGGAACGAAATGCCGTGCGCAAATATGTGCGTTTAGAAGATATTTGTTATAAAACATGATGTCTGCGAAAAGTATCCTGAGTCGCAAAAGTATTGATATGAAAAGTTTGTAACGCGGTCATGGGCGCTGCCGCCGCGCTACATCCATCCATGCACGCCGCCATCTTCACGGTTAACGACGCAAACCAAGGTCGCCAAGCTCCGTTCGCGATAACCGTGGTTAGTGGCGTAAATACGGTTTGGTCCGCCGTGTAACATGTGGTAACCACGGTTTCGCGTAACCGGGGTTACGCTAACCGCGCTGCCCGTGTATTAGGGATATTATCCTAGCTCGTGCTTGAGACGCGTCATTATCCGCTATCACTTGCTTTAAAACCGAGCGATTACACGATATCACTTGCACTTGCTTGCCTAGGCGCTTCGTGTGTCGCGCGAAACGCGTTGGTTTTCCGACCGCTGTTACATATTAAGCATGTACCTAGAGGCATGAAACGGAAGCAGTTCGAGGACATGAGGCCAAAAAACAAAATTACGAGACACTTTGGAGACTAAAGTCGGGTAGAGAGAAAGCCTGCGCACCGCATTCTGGTACGCATTTGTTGCGAACGTGGCGGTGCATGATGCTTCGAGTAAAGAGGGTGACAAGGGTGTCACATTCCCCTCTTCCTTTACGTCAAGATAAGGTGAGATTAGAAAGTATCGATTATAAGATCGCTAGCTTCGCTAGCTTTGTGGAAGGAACGCACCACGCTTCTGTGACAGCGTGCAGATTGCTGTTGAGCGTTAAATGGTGCTGGTATATTGGCATTATGTGTATTGGCATGATTGCTGTAAAGTTTAAACTTTTGTTCTTAACGTGTCCACTGAGGAAGGTATTCAGTGATGAGAAATTGGGTGACCTAGGAGGTCAGGTTGTTTTTTTCTCACGCCCAAAATTTTTGGTTGGGAAAGGTTCTGTCCTGGAATTACAAGGCCGAAGGAAAAAAAATGCGGCTTTTTTATGCTGAAGCCTAAAACCATCATTTTTTTTTTCTGCAGGATCAGTGATAGCTCACATGCAAATTCAGAGACGGCGACGTTTAGAGTTTAGGGTTTGCAGCTGTGTCTTTAAAATGAACGAAGTGGAGATGGGCTACCTCCGTACGCGTTGGCAACTTGCCTGACACTTGGTCCCGGACTGAGAGCAACGATTTGAGGACATCAAAGGCATCAATTCCACCCATTAGTGTTTTTTTTTTCTGAGCATGGGTTGATGCAGTATTCTTAAATCGAATAAATATTGATATCAATGGTGGAAGGGTCTGCACACAGCAATCAGGTTGTTGGACAACATACAGTATGGATGCCAGCTCCGTGTTCATTACTGCGCTGAAATAAGCAATCACAATATCCACCTTCTCGGCTGTGGAATATCGAAGTTGCGCTGGTGTGGCCATTTCGAGAATTAGGATGATGCTACATGACGCTTTAATTTCAGGCGGCATTTCACACGTTGAAGTGCCTTGGAACACTTGCACTGCAATGGCCTTGTCAAATCCGCACCTAAAAAAGGCATATCAAATGCAAACGTGTGGGCCTTTTCAGAAACGAGCGAATTCATGCTTAGAACAACCGCAAAACAACAGCCTTATAGCACACAGCCACCACCGCTCAAACCCTCCTTGCTACATGGACATACATTTTTTTTCGGATACCGTTTACCCCATATGCAGCGATTATAGGAAACTGGAAGGTGAACCTAATGAGTAAATGAAGCATGATGACGACTCAAATCGAGCTCGCCAGGCAGTCATAATAGAAGTTGCAAATATACAAAAATAAAACTGCGGCTCAGCGCATCGCGGCTTTCAGGACCGATATCCTCGCGGCTGACGATGACTATCGTTTTCTCACGCCAGGCGACGAAGTAGGCGATAACGCCGGACGCGGCGTAAGCTTCAGCGCCTAGGCTCCCTAACCAGGGAAATCAGCACACGGGTTTCGAATAAGGCGCTGCACCTATCACGACACATCACTAGCGGACCTTGCACCTGCGCCATACATCCGGCGCTCCTCGTGCGCTCATTTTCGGTTGCGTGCGGAAGAAAACATAGAATTTGATCGAGCTGCAAGGCTCTAGAAAATGATTCTTTCTTCGTTTAAAAAACAGATTTGGCATCACCTAGTGCGCGGCATAAACTGTCCATTGGAATTAAGCGTCTAACTACAATATTTAAAAAGTTAATAACGAAATTTTAATTACACCCATAATTAGAGACGTTTTGCACAAGGTTTGTCCCCCTGGGCAGATAGCGTGTTTCTGAAAATATTGTTTGTATGTTTTCAGTCTATTATTTTTTAAAATTAGTTAGTCTTCCCTATAACACCCATATATATATATATATCGCGAATAGGTGGTGGCAGCTGTATAATAAATGTAGAAATGAATAAGCAGAAAATAAAAAAAAACGGCGGTTTTCTTTCGACGTTTCGATCGGGGACCGATATGTCTTCTTCTAGGAGTATCATAGGTTAAGACCAGATGGTAGGGCTCGTTATAAAAGGAGATATTGGGGCGAAAAATACGGAAAGTAAGCATGGCACTGTTACATTAACTGAGCTATTACGACACGGTGCTAAAACTTGTAAGAGCAGAAATTCATTAAAAGCAAGCAAAAAGTGTTTGGGAGTCATAAAAAAGGAAAAAAAAAGAAATGTACATACAAATGAGCAAAAAAGATGAAGCCAAGATACACTACAACACAAATATCAGTAGAAACAGTAGCCTTTCACAGAAAGTCAGTCTGAAATCGACCGCCAAACATCGAGATGGCTGTGTACAGCCGCAACACCACACAAGAGAAAACGCTGTAATACCGGAACATGAGAGGAAAGTCATACGCTTAGAAACTGACTTGAAAGCAGCCATCTTACCGTGCTCCTTCCTGAACAATAAAATCATTAGGAAATAAAGGCAAGTTACGAAAGAATTTAAAAACGTTACACAATTATCGTAGGGAGCCTAACCAGGCTCAAATTTGAAATCAGCTTTCAACTGATTCATTGATACCGCCTGCGACAGTATTGAATATATAGTTATTGTACGGTTCCCAACTTTCCCGGTCATATAGCGTTTTGAGCCCTCATTGGATTGCAGTAACTGTGCATTATCGATGTTTTACCAGGATGTGCATAGAAAAAAGAGTCTGCTTTGTTCATTCATGGGACCTGCGGCTGTTAATTTGAATTACCAACAGTACACATGCATGAACAAAACCGAATCTTCCTCTGCAGTAGTACAACAAAATTCCTACGAACTCGGAGTTTTTTCAGGAGCAGTGCCTCGCTTCAAACCTTTTATTTCTCAAACACAGGACAAATAATCGATGTAAGCGACAATCAACGGATGCCCCAGAGATTAGTTCAGAAACAGCTCCAGCGAGTACATAACTTCTTGATATAGAACGTTCGGTGGATCAAAATTCGGATTAAGCCAACAGGCTTCCCAGAAGGCATCGCTCTGCGCTATAGCAGCAACATGATATGATTTGATCAATGACACTTTTTGCGAATTAGGACCAATGAGCGAGGGAATCAAAGATATCCACACCATGGTTCGTCGTAAGGAGGGCGACAAAATTGAGCCTGAAGAGCACCAAATACGCCTTCAAGTAAATGGGTCGATGTGTCGCAAAGATGTGTTCGTACAAGACGATGTTACGAATAGAAAATAAGTTATTCGCATGCGAGAAACGACCAGGTCGCTGTGATGTGCGGCCTTCTAGGTGGCAGTTTTGAGCTGCACGTCACATCCACCAAATTCTATGTTGGCACCATACCAACCTAAGCTGAGTGACGTTCCGTTGTAATAGAACAAGGGATGATCTTGCGACAGCATCAACGAATGCTTTCAGCTTCAGGTCGTGGTCAGCAAGCCAGATATTACTGGCATTCGTAAGAGACAGTCAGCGTTAGTGCGTTTTTAACCTGAATTGGCAGTTTTTCTCATTATCAGCAAGCAGTGCGTGATTCCAAGGGCTTACGTTGTTTATCCTTGGTTATTGTAACTGTTTCGAATGGGATAATTTACTTGTGGAAGAACCTCTACTAATATAAGGGAAAGTCATGTGCGATATGAAATTGCAAACCTGATTCGAGCTACTCAGAATAACAGCGATCGCAGTTATTACGTCCAAGGTATATCTACAACAAATACATGTGCTATCTTGCCTTTCAAGCAAATATAGGGGTTCCGCAAATTTCCACCGCTGTATTTGTTCCCGACAAAAACAAGTATTCAAGGAAAAATGTATGCTTCATGCCGAAAACGAGAGATAACCTAATGACTTTAGCCTGTACAGCCGCCCAAATCTGTACCTGCTGTGTCTGACGTCTGCATTTTCTGTGCTCCTGCTCCTTAGGACGTATAAAACATGCTGGAAGGTCAATATCAAGATAGGGCTTGGTGAGAATTTGCTTATGTTTGGACCTTTAGCAGGTTAACTCATCTGTAGCACTCAGACTTACATATATTGTGGCTGTCATGCACGCCAGTTAAACATTTGGGCGGCCGTCCATAATTAAATGTGACGCACTCAATTCACCAATGTAGGGCAATCATCCCAGCTACTGTAACGGAATTTGAAACTACTAGTGTCGACCAACTCTCCTCTTAGCACACCTTCAGAAGGAGTTAGGTTATGCAACTGATGGCAAATATGTCTTTCAGGTGAGGATTTAAAATGTTTGATTTGACAAATAATTTTTCAGTAATGGATCGTTAGCAGTTAAAAGATGAGCAGTTTTTCACAAGTCTATAGGTATAATGTAGAAATTGCGTTTTATTGAATGCTGGCTGTCCCGACTGGTAATGACGTCACCAGGCCATTCATACATAGCCGAAGCTGACCCCTCCGGGAATCCGATCTATACGTCCGTGCGGCGCCTTTCGTTTGGCACTTCTCCGAAGGCCACACCACACAGCAAACAAATGCAGACCAAGATGTCTAAGAGGCGTTAGTACCGCAGGCAGAACCGGCATTTCAAATTGATTAAGACTATAAAAAAGGCGAAGTTTCTGTCACAATTCTCCGCGGACAGTTGCGCCACGCCGTAAAGGAAGACAGGAAGGTGGGAGTGAAAAAAAGAGGGAGACAGAGGTGCCGTAGTGGAGGGCTAAGATTTACCGCGCTATAATCGCTTTCGCCTTATCGCACGTTAGTTGGCCAAAGTGCCCTCTAGATTTTTTTTTTATTTCAGTGTGACCTCTAACAAAAGTTAACTGTCCTCCAAATTTGTTTCCAGGTAGCACCGAAGCCGGTATTGACCCTCAGCAAGCACTACACTGTAGCGCCAACCTTAGCCAAGACTCCGCATCACTGTACGCCAAAAGCGTTTGGACTGACGTGCACCAAACCAACGTGCACGAAGAGTACCTGAGCCCCTATGATCCCGACTGGAACCTAATGAGGTCAGGCGCATTTTGTTTCCTAACATATATTTGGACGTGAAGCCCCCAAAACCAAATGAAACCTTAATATTAAGGCGAAAGCCTTCAATGCATCATTGTTGTCTACAAAAGGTTGTCACCAAAGTTGTCACGGTTTCGAGAGCGAGCGTTAAAAATATATTGATTAACCTTGTCTCCACCGGCAATCGAGCCTCCATCCCTTCGATTCACAGCCAGCTTTGAGCCAAGTGCTTTACCAACTGCGCTACATCCCGGATCGTAAACCGCTCTTCACAATTCTTTCTATATTACCGGGAGGTCATTGCAGACAGCATTCAGTATGCGACCAAGTTTGCCAGTCATATCATTCGCTAGCGAGTGTGCGTAAAAAATTCGAAGGCGCACGGTTTACAGAGTAAAATGTGTGAAAAAATTGTCGCAAAAATTTATTTTCCGTCTTTCTTCGGAGGGAACCAGCTTCTTGTGCCGTATAAGTGCTCTTTGCCGCAGCCTCAAAGCTGGAGCATGCACACATGATGCAATGGGTGTAATGAAGAGAATTTCTCTGCAGTAGGGTAACAAGTTTAATAAATAAGGGTTCATTTCGGGCGTTGCAACACAATTGACTAAGATAATAGTATTTGCGTTGTTGAAATCGTTTTCTTGAGTTTCTGACAGGTAACATCTGGTAACTAGCGATGCTTTAGTATAACAGGTGAAGCAAGCTGCACACCACAGCATATTTTCTGTCACATATCGCCAAAACAGAACGAATGACCTTGAAAGATGGGATATCCCGGAATTCCTATAATCTCGTGCACCACCTGAATGATCTTCTGCAATAGATTGTGATAGGATGTTTCCATCAGCATAGACGTGTATTTGATATCATGCACATGTTGTTGAGAGCTGTATGATATGTGCTTCATATGATTTTGTGTGACTGATGACACCTCACAATTGATACGAAGTCAAACTGAAAGTGCTTGATTTTTGTGTGAAATTAGACACAGAGCTCTGGTTTATCGCACTGATATCATCCAAAACATTCATTACACGGAGATGCTATTCGAATATCAACACGCTCTGTCATGCATTATTCAATACGGCGGACTGTGTACAACTGTGCTGCCTTCTTAATGGGAATGGACTAACCACGAATTTCAGTCATACTAAACCGCATGCTTAACATAGGACCAATACTGATACTCGATCGACATTAGATCGGCAGCAACTGCAGGTGGTGGAATATAAAATGCCCTGCTGACACATGTGACTTCCGGTATTTTGGGTCGATTGCGCACTTATTACAGAAATGCTTGAACGATAGCCAGATTTGAGCGCTTTCGTGTTCTATATCCCACATGTCGGAACCCAGCTTAGACGTGTGTTTCGGCAGCAGTGAATACAAGACTAAAGAGCAGGATTAAGGTACAACAGGCCTAAAATTTTCACATCACCCTTTCAATAACGCTTCTAGCAGATCAGACTTATACATTTCACCAACGTCGCCTCTAAACGCCGTAGATCTAGCTGAAAACAAAGATCCGTATGGCGCAGCGTTGCGTCTCGCAATTTACAAAGATAGAAATACCCTAGTCTTACCAGCAGGGTTCTTGCTAAGGTGCAAGCTTAAAACGAGAGAGACATCGCGAAAGTGGTATGGACGGACATGTCCCGGTTCGATTATGTTTAACTGATCAATTTCTGGTTCTTTTAAATATGTGCAGGAACTTGAAATAATCAGTGACGAGCATTTTCATTATTGTGGGACAAATTTGCCATATCACGTGTCCTCTCAATCCAATAGTTATCTGAGATAACACTCCAACTGTTGCGCAGCGTGCAGCTGCGGCCTTGTGCTGTATCTTGCTCTTTTAAATACAGTACATGCTAGTTACCACCGGGCCAATATGTGTTCTTTCCTCCAATCGGATCCTAGTCGCAAAACTTTAACTTTGCAAAGTCGCAAAGGTTTTAACGTAATATGTGGCACCTTGTTTGGGCATATCTGTCAATATTTAGGTGTCTTTGATAAGCGAAAATGCTGCGCCCCATACTCTACACATGGGTACGTTAAGCAAGTAACTTGTAGTCATTGCTTCGCCTTTCCTTCCGTTGCAATAGCGGTTGGCCTGTTCTCACTTTTTCGCTTTTATTGCGAAGCATAATAGTGAGCAGGTATCGTTCGAGTACAGTTCACCATCAGCTCGCCGCCATTTTGCGCTGCCGAGGCTTCACCGGCGACGTCACTAAATTGGACCTATGGATATACATCGACTGCTAACGGGAGTCAAGCCGGAAAATCTGGTGCTTCTCGATGACTACAACTGGCCTTGGCTTCCAAGACCTTGATGAAAACCGCATTATTGACGCAATTTGCAGGCTTTGAACAAAATTAAGCCACTAAAAAAATGTCTCCAGTGCGAAGCATTAATTTTCGCCTGGCTGATACTTCTCCAGGATATCCACCAAGTGGTGTATTTACGCCGCTCTTGAACATGCGACACCGAAAGAAGTCGCAACTCTCGTGAATCAGTTGGCATCCTCCCTGCGACGGTTGAACTACATATGTTACTTTCGTCGAGCAGCATTTCGATGCCGCCTTCACAAACCCCGCGTTCCTGCATGTACGCGCTGTCTCGAGATTGGCCACCGCGCACATTAGTGCTCTAGTGCCACTTTTAACTGCTCCTAGTGCACTTCATCCATCTCCCCGCCGCCCTCTGTCCACGAGTGCACGCAGCCTTGGTGCCGGCACTGCCAGAAGAATGAGCATGCTACTTTCGCCCCTATGTGCCCCTACTATAAGCAGAAAAACAAGGAGTGTGGCAATAACGCCTACCAACATTGTGTCAACCTTCGCCAGGCCACTCAGCCGGCTCATCCGCAGCCCCCTATAAATGATGGCTATCCTCCTCTTGCAGAGCATGCGTTCTATTCCCCTCCCGGATCCTACGCAGCAGTAACACAGCCACCTTCCCAGCTTCAGCTCGGGTGCTCTCCATCTCGTCAATCTCCGACGCGTCCGATTCCCAAGCCTCGTTACTTTCTCCAATCATCTCCACAGTCACTAGTTTCCCACTTGCCCCCTCCTCCGTCCTTTCATACCCTCAAGCTCCATGTGGCTAGTTTGGAACTGGCCATTCGTCCCCTCATGCAAGATCTGAACTGCTTCGATCGCCGCCTAGATGCTCTTGAGGTTCGCATGGATCACCTACTCGCTACAATAGATTCCAAGTTCTCAGACATAGAGAATGTCGTCGCTGACTGTCTCAAATACCAGTCTGACCTTGAGCGCTGCCTCCAACAGCATGAGAAGTTATCACCGAAATTGATGCCGAATTCAATAGGCTCAATACTTACGTAAATGTTGTGTTCGAACGCCTCCTTAATTTGCTCTCCACCTTTCAGACTTCCCTGCAAACCATCACGAATTCTCTTCCACCTCCCCCAAAAAAGCGCGACAGCACTTCACAGCGCAATCAAATTAGTTAGATGTCAACATGGAGGACCTCAATATAATTCAGGGAAACTGTCGCAATCTCAATATTAACCACACTCCCTTACACCAGTATCTCCAGTACGCCAGTAACTATCGCCCCAATTCCTTCACCTCCAGGAAACTCGCTGCTCCGCTAACGTCCCTGGCTACCGGGCATTTCACTCTATACCTACTAACCCCCTCTCTTCTATCTACGTTCGCCGTGACCTCTCGGTAGCAGCCCTTGAAATTCCTTCATCGCTTTAATCCTACCTAGTGGGTACTCTCTGCTATCTTCCTCAGGCTCACCTTAGCATTGCACTGTTGTCCTTCTACACCCCCCCCCCCCCCCAACTCACGCCACACATTTCACGGCCCTAGGTAAATTTCTTAACATATTGCCCTCTCGTACGGCTATACTTCTCTCTGCCGATTTTACTGCCCGCACACACTATGGGGTTATCCGCAGAACTTTCGTGCGGGCGCCTACTCCAATCCATGGCCCAGCAAGCTCATCTCACTCTCCTCAACACCCCCGGATTACCCACTAGGCCAGGCACCTTCTCTCAACACTACACAACCCCTGACCTCGCCTAATGCTCTGGTCCTATATCACCTCAGTGGTCAGCCACTGTCGATACCCTTCTTAGTGATCACTATATTATATTCATCTTCGTCTCTTTTCGGACACCCACCCACCCGCAAGCAGCGCATTCGACATACTGACTGGCAGGCCTTTCGCTGTCTCCTCTCCTCTGCCTCCTTCACGTCCTATGAATGGTGGAATAATGCCCTTCTCCGAGCGGCTTCATCTTCTACTCGCACGGAGACCGCTGCATATCCCACTTCTGACCCCGACTCCCATCTCATCAGGTTATGGAAGCGTCGCAAAAAGCTTCTCCGAACAGCCAAACAGCAACCACGCAATATCCAACTGCAGACCACGCCTTCAAAGTTGCGAGACCATATCGTGACATTGTGCTACACTTGATGATTCTCGTTGGAATACCCTATGCAACAATCTTGACACGGCGCTCCATAAAAAATCAACCTGGACTCTTTTTCGAACCCTCCTTGGTGCCACCCCTGCCCCTGCCCCGACGCTTGCTAAAGCCCTAGCCACAAAGTATCCCGATGAGGTTTTCGAAACCCTTGCAGATCTTTATCACCCACCCCCTTTGGCCCCCTTTGTCGCGGAATGCACAGGCTCTGCAAGCAATGACCTCGATGCCCCTTTTACACTGCACAATCTTGAAGCTGCACTTCTTGCTAATGTCACTTGGTCGGCTCCCGCTGAAGATGGAATCACTTACTCCGCTCTTCGCAATGTTCCCGATAACGCAAAAGAGCACCTTCTCAACCTCTATAACACCGCCTGGAAAGATGGCTCTCCGCCGTCGTCCTGGACTTTATCACTTAATTCTCCCATTCCTAAACCTGGTAAGCCTCCAACCCTTTCAAATCTCCGGCCCATTTCTTTGACCTCCTGTGTCGGCAAGACGACGGTAAGAATGGCGCTCACTAGGCTTAATAGGCATTTGGAGGTTTCAAACTCGCTCCCTCATACCCTCATTGGTTTTCGTTCCCGCGTATCTGCACAGGACCTTTTCCTTATACTTCAGGATACTTTCTTAGCCTGTGGTAGCTCTCAGCTTCACGCCCTGGTCACAGTCGATGTCCGCAAGGCATTTGATTGGGTCTCCCATGACCATATTCTTACCTGCCTTTTCAGCACCGGCTGCGGCTCCCGCATGTATAACTACATTCGAGCTTTTCTTTCTAATCGCGAGGTCCGTTTAGAGCATTAAACTTCACTTCTACGCTCCAACGACTCACCCGGGGTACCCCGCCGGGTACAGTTCTTTCACCCACCCTTTTTAATAACGCCATAGCTCCTCTCGCGGTTCCGCTATCGTCTATTCCCGATCTCCAGCACTTCTTTTATGCCGACAACATCACTCTGTGGTGCTCGCGCGGATGTGCTTTTCACATTCCAGACACCATTCAGCAGGGCTTGGATATCATGTCCTGCTTTCTTGACCATGCAGGCCTGTCTGCCGCGCCCGAGAAGTCAGAACTCCTACTTTTGACTCACTCTGCTTATCAACGAGTTCACAACTCACTGATATTCTTACCGTGGGTGGTTCCCCAATCCCCAAAGTTTCTCAATGCCGCGTTCTTGGCATGCCTCTGCATGCCGCCAAAAATTTCCGGGCTCTCCATGTGGCTGCTGCTACCTGTCAGTCCGTCACCCATTTACTTCGTCGAGTTGTGAAACGGATCCCTCGCTCGAGGGAAGCTCACGCCTGTCGACTGACTCAGACGCTGGCTCTTAACAAATTCCTTTCATCATCATCATTATCAGCCTGACTATACCCACTGCAGGACGAAGGCCTCTCCCATATTTCTCCACTTAACCCGGTTCTGTGCTAGCTGCATCCCCTTGACCCCTGCGAACTCCTTAATCTCATCTGCCCACCTAACTTTCTGCCGCCCCCTGCTACGCTTTCCTTCCCTTGGAATCCAGTTTGTTACCCTGAGCGACCATCGGTTATCCTCTCTTCGCACTACATGTCCTGCCCATGCCCATTTCTTCTTCTTAATTTCCACTAGAACGTCGATAACGAGTTATTTCCCTGATCCACTCCGCATGCTTGCTATCTCTTAATGTTACCCCTACCATGTTTCGTTCCATGGCGTTCTGCGTAGTCCTCAACTTAAGTAGAACTCTCTTGGTTAGCCTCCACGTTTCAGCCCCATAGGTGAGTACAGTTAATACGCAACTATTATATACTTTCCTCTTGAGCCGCTAGTCATAATCGGCGAGTGCTTGCCAAATTTGCTCCATCCCAGTCTTATTCTTCTGATTTCCTTTTAATGGTCCGTATCTGCGGTTACTACCTGTCCTAAGTAGACATATTCGCCTACTACTTCCAGTACTTCGCTGCCTAATGTAAACTGCTGTTCTTTCCTGAGGCTGTTGAACATTACCTTAGTCTTCTGCATATTGATTTTCAAGCCTACCTTTTTACTTTTCATGTCTAGGTCATCAATCATTATTTGCAGTTCATCCCCCGAGTTGCTTAGCAAGGCAATATCATCAGCAAATAGCAGATTACTGAGGTATTCTCCGTCTACCCTTATCCCTAACTTCTCCCATTCCAAGTCTCTGAGTACTTCCTCTAAGTAAGCTATGAATGGGGATATTGTGTCTGCTTGCCTAACACCTTTCTTTATGGGAATTTTGTTATTTTCTTTATGCAGAACTATGGTTGCTGTGCAGCCACTATATGTATATATCTTCCAGCACTTTCACGTACGGCGCCTCTACCCCCTGATTTCGCAACGCCTGCATCTCCGCGGATGTTTCAACTGAGTCAAATGCTTTTTCGAAATCAATGAATGCTATGCATAAGGGCTGGTTATATTCCGAGCATTTTTCTATCACCTGATTGATGGTATGGATATGATCGATAGTAGAGTACCATTTCCGAAAACCTGCTTGATCCTTTGCTTGATTGCTGTCTAAGGTTGTCCTGATTCTATTAGCGATTACCTTATACGTAAGACAGTAGGCTAATTGGTCTGTAGTTTTTAAGGTCCTTAGAGCCCCCTTTCTTATGAATGAGGATTATGTTTGCATTCTTCCATGATTCCGGTACCGTCGATGACACCAGGCACTGCGTATACGGGGTGGACAGTTTTTCTAGCACAATATCCTCCCGTCCTTCAGCAAATCTGTAGTGTTCAGATCCTGTCCAGCCGATTTCCCCCTTTTCATAGTTTCTAATGCTTTCTTGACCTCGTCCTTCGTCACTGGTGGAACGTCTGACCATTTTTCCCTGCCGCTAATCTCGTTACTGTCCTGACTACAAATTCCTTTTCTTGATACCATATCATTCATTTACCCAGGGCCAGCAAGACACATTTGCAACAGCTCTTCACGCCCTTCATAAAGCTGCCCTTTGTCTTCCCATAACCCCTTTCACCGATGAGCTTTATGCCACAGGGCTTTTTCATCCTCTTCGCAGTCTCCTCTCCCTTCACCGTGACTACAGATAGCTCGCCTCTCCGGCAGAGTTCATGGACGCTGGCATCTAAACCAGGCTAACATTTCCCCTATCCAGGCAGTCCCTCTGCCATCTCCTTCCCCTCCAGAGGCCACAAACCTCCGTATACTTCCTCTTCCAGCCAACATGCGCCGGTCCTGCATGCTGGCCGCCGACATTCTGCTGCCTCTCTCCAAAGCCCGCCTTTCAATACCCATGGAGTCGTTTACACCGATGCCTCTTATGTGGCTCCTCGCGGGTCCGGAAGCCAGGCCCTCACGCATCCTCGTCTATCTACCCCTGTCACACACACTAGCTGCCCCTTTCTCCACCCTCCGGATATTATCTCGCCTGAGGTCCTCTCCACCATTCATGCCATACAAAGTTTCCATTCTCTCCCACCTGTGCCTCAGTATACTGTTTACACCGACTCCCAGGCTGCTATTCCTGCCATTCAATCTAAACGACTAGTACGTCATCTGTCCACGGAGATCGAGGTTGCACTAGTTGCGCTGCAGCCCTGTCCCGCCTTCCTCCGATGGATCCCTGGACACTTGTGGATTGACGGCAATGAGCTGGCGAACGAACTCGCTCATGAAACTCGTAACCAGCCACCAATCATCCCCTGGCCAAGATCCTTGGATGGCGGATCAAGACTCTATTCGCGCCACCATCAGCGAATATTACAATGCTGCTTGCTTAGACCGCAAGCTCTACCCCGACCCTCATTCTACTCTTTCCGTTCGGGAGGCTCATATGCTTTTTCAAATACAGTTGAACACACTCATAACCCCTGCACGACTATATCTATAAAAATTCCGTCGTGATTCATCATACCCAAACTGCCCTTCCCCTATACCAACCTTCCCGGCTCCCTATTTTCATGTCCGGTTGCATTGCGATCGGGATTCTTTCCCACCTCCCATAATATCTGGACCTGGGTGGACTGACTTGGTGCTGAGGTTGAAGAAAAACAGCACCTCGTCCAGCAGGCCATTGATGTATTAGGCGCCTAAGTATGGTGCCTCAATAAAGTCTTTTACTATTACTATTACTATCAATGTGTCTCATGCATGGGTCTTGGGTGACAGTGTTGTTTATTGCTATATGTTGATAGATATTTTGCGGAAATCGTTTATCTTGCGTTATGCACCACACGCCCACTGTTGGCACTGCATTTCAGGAGTGACCACATTCAAGTTGCAGACCATGCGCCGATTCTCTCTGCGCTCGGTGATGACATATATCTTGGACAAACCTTGTCTGGCCCCCTTGAGGGTATCTTCCAGCAAGCGGTATTCGTCAACGATTTCAAGAAACTAGCTGCAGAGCATACAGCAACCGAGCTGTGCACTGCTGGTCATGAGGCGCCACAAGTACAAGTGACCGGTGCTTCACAAAGCGAACACCCTTCAGTCCAAGGCGCAACTGGTGAGTAAATTTCTCTTACAAAAAGAGAAACTAACATATGCGAATATATGGGCTGTTCATTTTTTTATCATCATGCGCTCTCCCTCGATAAAGCTAGTTGAAGACTAACGCAACTGTGTGATGAATGTGAATAACAATCGAATAACACACTGCTCCTAGCGCCTGTTTCTGTGCAACCGTAGTGTTTCGTGTCGTCCGTGTGCACTGCGAGCAAAATCGCTCCGTACCAGCTAGCTCAACTCCTCGCTTTCATAGAGAGTAAGAGGAATAAGCTGTGTGCATTTTCTTGCTTCAAGTGAAATAACATCTTTACATTATGTCGCAATCGCACTGTTTGCTCTGAATAACGTGGCCGAAGACAGTCTCCAAAGTCACTGATCCTCTAAAAAAACTAGTAAAAATCAAAATATACTTATTTTCTTTCAGGATGGGATCTATTTAATATCAGTGGCGTTTTTCTGGGAAAATATTTGCTAGTTTCGATAAGATTAAACAATATTTACAAAAAGATCCTTCAAGCGATGAATGGGGCAGTTCCCTAGACCGCCCTTATTATACCGACCAGACAGACCACTCGAGCTGTGAACTGAGCGAAGACTAGTGGATTCTGCAACTGAGGTAGCGTGCATGATTGTGATAATTTTGGCTGAATTATGAAACATTCCACTGGCTGTTAGCAGCTTCTTGCCGTAGGAATAACCCTGATAAAAGCACAGAAACATCCTATACCGCAATGGCGCTGAAGAGAAGCCATGGCCCAATATTAGCAGCGTGTAGATCGATAATGAAAATACGACAGCGCTTCCATGCCTGCAGCACTTCACATTTTTATGCAACTAGAATGACAGCACGTAATCTTCGACACACGTAAAAAAGATATATAAATATACGCCAGGGTGATTTCACAACTGATAAAACTGGCAAACTATTTCAGATGTTTAATATATTTTGTTTTAGGTTAAAATACCCACGTAATATTCAGTATATACCACAGAAAAAGACAAAACGAGCGGCAAGCTTCAAGTAATGACAGAAAGGTGCAGTTTAGAGCAGTCTTGTCTAGCGC
>JAJIZL010034301.1:30767-94653 GCA_023969395.1 Amblyomma maculatum
GTTCTGGCAGTCTTGAAGCCATAGGTAGCGTAAGAGGGTTCTAGCACAGCTTTCGCCCTCGCTCTTGATCACGTTCTACGTGACGCTGGCGGTAACACAGGACGTTCCACGTCCGCCGCTATAGTTGAGGTTGGCGCTGGTGAACACTCTCAAGGTTCGTATACATACAACATTAATACCCGAGAAAGTAGTAGGGGGGACAGCGGCCGATGTAGCTCAGTTGGAAGAGCACCGTACGCGATATTCGGAGGTCGTGGGTTCGGTCCCCACCATTGGCACGTTGTTTGTTCTTCTACTTTGTATTTAATTATCTTTCCCCTAAGCAGATTACATTACTTATTTCTGTTATTATCCAAGTAAAACAATTAAAAAAAAGACAAAACATAATCCGCAGTACTTTCCTTGGCCTCGCCGACTGTTGGCTTCTTTCCTTCATATATATATATATATATATATATATATATATATCGCGAATAGATGGTGGCAGCTGTATAATAAATGTAGAAATGAATTACCAGAAAATAAAACAACAACAACCGCGGTTTTCTTTCGACGTTTCGATCGGGGACCGATATGTGTTTTTCTAGGAGGATCACAGGTTAAGACGAGATGGTAGGGCTCGTTATAAAAGGAGATATGGGGGTGAAAAATACGGAAAGTAAGCATGGCACTGTTACTGTAATTGAGCTATTACGACACGGTGCTAAAACTTGGAAGAGCCGAAATTCATTAAAAG
Organism: Amblyomma maculatum; assembly: GCA_023969395.1. Taxonomy (NCBI): domain Eukaryota; kingdom Metazoa; phylum Arthropoda; class Arachnida; order Ixodida; family Ixodidae; genus Amblyomma; species Amblyomma maculatum. The sequence goes on from JAJIZL010034301.1 coordinate 31,504, forward strand.
CAAGCAAATAGTGGTTGGGAGTCAAAAAAGGGACAAAAAGTAATGAACATACAAATCAGCAAAAACGATTTAGCCAAGATACATTTCAACACAAATATCAGGAGAAACAGTTGCCTTTCACAGAAAGGCAGTCTGAAATCGACCGCCAAACATCGAGATGGCTGTTTAGAACCGCAACAAACACACACAAGAGAAAACGCTGTAATACCGAAACCTGAGAGGAAAGTCATACACTTAGAAACTGATTCGAAAGCAGCCGTCTTACCGTGCTGCTTCCTGAACAACAAAATCATTAGGAAATAAAGGCAAGTTACGAAAGAATTTAAAAACGTTACACATCTTTTCTATTACCTTTTCCACAATTATCGTAGGGAGCCTAACCAGGCTCAAATTTGAAATCAGCTTTCAACTGATTCAATGATACCGCCTGCGACAGTATTGAATATATAGTTATTGTACGGCTCCCAACTTTCTCGGTCATATAGCCTATTGAGCCCTCATTGGATTGCAGTAACTGTGCATTATCGATGTTTTCCCAGGATATGCATAGAAAAAAGATTCTGCGTTGTTCGTGCATGGGACCTGCGGCTGTTAATTTGAATTAAGAACAGTACACATGCATTGACAAAACCGAATCTTCCTCTGCAGTAGTACAACAAAATTTCTACGAACTCGGAGTTTTTTTTTCAGGAGCAGTGCCTCGCTTCAAACCTTTTATTTCTAAAACACAGGACAAATAATCGATGTAAGCGACAATCAACAGGTGCCCCAGAGATTAGTTCAGAAACAGCTTCAGCGAGTGCATAACTTCTTGATATAGAACGTTCGGTGGATCAAAATTCGGATTAAGCCAACAGGCTTCCAGAAGGCATCGCCCTTCGCTATAGCAGCAACATGATATGATTTGATCAATGACACTTTTTGCGAATTAGGACCAATGAGCGAGGGAATCAAAGATATCCACACCATGGTTCGTCGTAAGGAGGGCGAAAAAATTGAGCCTGAAGAGCGCCAAATACGACTTCAAGCAAATGGGTCGATATTCCGCAAATATCTGTTCGTACAAGGCGATGTTGCGAATAGAAAATAAGTTTTTCGCATGCGAGAAACGACCAGGTCGCTGTGATGTGCGGCCTTCTAGGTGGCACCTTTACGCTGCACGTCACATCAACCAAATTCTACGTTGGCACCTTACCAACCTATGAGAGGGCGAAGCTGATTGACGTTCCGTTGTAATAGAACAAGGGATGATCTTGCGACAACATCAACGAATGTTTTGACCTCCAGGTCGTGGTCAGCAAGCCAGATATTACTGGCATTCGTAAGAGACAGTCAGCGTTAGTGCATCTTTATCCTGAATTGTCAGTTTTTCTTACTATCAGCAAGCAGTGCGTGATTCCAAGGGCCCATGTTGTTTATCCTTGGTTGTTGTAACTGCTTTGAATTAGATAATTTACTTGTGGAAGAACCTCTGCTAATATAAGAGAAAGTCATGTGCGATAGGAAATTGCCCACTTGAGGCAAGCTACTCAGAATAAGTGCTCGCAAGTATTACGTCCAAGGTATATCTACAATGAATCCATATTGCCTTTGAAGCAAATATAGTGGTTCCGCAATTTTCCACCGCTCTATTTGTTCGGGACATAAACAAGTATTCAAGGAAAAATGTATGCTTCATTCCGAAAACGCGAGATAACCTAATGACTAGCCTGTACAGACACCCAATTCTCTACCTGCTGTGTCTGACGGCTGCATTTTCTGTGCTCCTTCTCCTTAGGACGTATAAAACGTGCCGGAACGCCAATATCAAGATCGGGCTTGGTGAGAATTCGCTTATGCTTGGACATTTAGAAGGTTAAGTCATCTGTAGCACTCAGACTTACATAAAATGCGGCTGTCAGGCACGCCAACTACAGATTTCGGCGGCTGTCCGTAATTAAATGTGACTCACTCAATTCGCCAAAGTAGAGCAATCGTCCCAGATACTGTAACAGAATTCGAAACTATTAGTACCCACCAACTCTCCTCTTAGCACACCTTCGGAATGAATTAAATGATGCAACTGAAGGCAAATATGTCTTTCAGGTAAGGATTCAAAATGTTTGATTTGACTCATCATTTTTCAGCAATGGACCGTTAGCAGTTAAAAGATGAGCAGTTTTTCACATGTGTGTGGTTAAAATATAGAAATTGTGTTTAATTGAATGCTGGCTGTGTTTGACAAGTAGCGCGCCATATACCGTCACGACTGGTCATGACTCATGACGTCACCAGGCGATTCATGCACAGACGAAGCTAACCCCACCGGGAATTCGATCCAGACATCCATGCGGCGCCTTTCATTTCGCACTTCTCCGAAGGCCACACCCCACAGCAAACAGATGCAGACCCAGATGTCTAAGAGGCGTTGGTACAGCAGGGAAGACCGGCATATCAAATTGATTAAGAGTATAGAAAGGCGCACTTTCTGTCCCAATTCTCCGCGGACACATGTACCAAGCCGTAAAGGAAGGCAGGAAGGTGGGAGTGAAAGAAGAGAGGGAGATAGAGGTGCCCTAGTGGAAGGCTACGATCCACCGCGCTATAATAGCCTTCGCCTCATTGCAGGTTATTTGACAGAAATGCACTCTAGAATTTCTTTTTTTTCAGTGTGACCTCTAATAAAGGTTTACTGCCCTCTAAATTTGTTTCCAGGTAGCACCGAAGCCGGTATTCACCCTCAGCAAGCATTACACTCTAGCGCGAACCTTATCCAAGACTGCGCATCACTGTACGCCAGAAGCCTTTGGTCTGACGTGCACCAAACCAACGCGCACGAAGAGTACCTGAGCCCCTATGATCCCTACTGGAACCTCATGAGGTCAGGCGCATTTCGTTTCCTAACGTATATTAGGACGCGAACCCCCCAAAACAAAATGAAACCTTAATGTTAAGGCGAAAGCCTATAATGCCTTATTTTTGTGGACAAAAGGTTGTCACCAAAGTTGTCACGCTTTCAAAAGCGAGCGTTAAGAATATATTTATTAACTTTGTCTCCACCGGGAATCGAGCCTTCATTTCTTGGATTCACAGCCAGCTTGGAGCCCTGCGCTTTACCAGCTGCGCTACATCCCGGATCGTAAAACGACCTTCACAATTCTTTCTATATTACCGGGAGGTCATTGCAGACAGCATTCAGTATGCGACGAATTTGCCAGTCATATTATTCGCTAGCGAGTGTGCGTAAAATATTTGAAGGCTCCTGGTTTACAGAGAAAATGTTATGAAACAATTATCGCAAAAATTCGCGAAAGCGGTATGGACGGACATGTCCCGGTTCGATCATGTTTAACTGATCAATTTCTGGTTCTTTTAGATATGTACAGGTACTTGAAATAATCAGTGACGAACATTTTAATTATTTTGAGACTACCTTGCCATATCACGTGTCCTCTCGATGCAAACGTTATCTGAGATAACACTCCAACTGTTGCGCAGCGTGCAGCTGCGGCCTTGTGCTTTAGCTAGCTCTTTTAAATACAGTACATGCTAGCTACCACCGTGCCAATAGGTGTTCTTTCCTCCAATCGGATCCTAGTCGCAAAACTTTAACTTTGCAAAGTCGCAAAGGTTTTAACTTATTATGTGGCACCTTATCTGGGCATATCTGTCAATATTTAGGTGTCTTTAATAAGCGAAAATGCCGCGCCCCATACTTTACACATGAGTACGTTAAGCAAGTAATTTGTAGTCATTGCTTAGCCTTTCCTTCCGTTACAATAGCGGTTGACCTGTTCTCACTTTTTCGCTCTTAGTGCTAAGCATAATAGTGAGCAGGTATCGTTCGAGCACAGTTCACCATCAGATCGCCGCCATTTTGCGCTGCCGGGGCTTCACCGGCGACGTCACTAAATTGGACCTATGGATATACATCGACTGCAAACGGGAGTCAAGCCGGAACATCTGGTGCTTCTCTATGACTACAACTGGCCTTGTCTACCAAGACTGCGCGACCTTGATCAAAACAGCATTATTGACGCAATTTGCAAGGCTATGAACAAAAGCAAGCCACTAAAGAAACGTCTCTAGTGCGAAACATTAATTTTCGCCTGGCTGATACCTCTCCAGGATATCCACCAAGTGGGATATTTACCGCGCTCTTGAACATGCGACACCGGAAGAAGTCGCAACTCTCGTGACTCAGTTGGCATCCTCCCTGCGACGGTTGAACACAAATGTTACTTTCGTCGAGCAGCATTTCGATGCCGCCTTCACAAAACCCGCGTTCCTGCATGTACGCACTGTCTCGAGATTGGCCACCACACACATTAGTGCTCTAGTGCCACTGTTAACTGCTCCAAGTGCACTTCATCCATCTCCCCGCCGCCCTCTGTCCACGAGTGCACGCAGCCCTGGTGCCGGCACTGCCAGGCGAATGAGCATGCTACTTTCGCCCCTATGTGCCCCTACTATAAGCAGAAAAACAAGGAGTGTGCCAACAACGCCTACCAACAGTGTGTCAACCTTCGCCAGGCCACTCAGCCAGCTCATCCGCAGCCCCCTATAAACAATGGCTATTCTCCTCTTGCAGATCATGCGTTCTATTCACCTCCCGCCTCCTACGCAGCATTAACACAGCCACCTTCCGAGCTTCAGCTCGGGGGCTCTCCATCTCGTCAATCTCCGACGCTTCCGATTCCCAAGCCTCGTTACTTTCTCCAATCATCTCCACAGTCACTCGTTTCCCAATCGCCCCCGCCTCCGTCCTTTCATACCCTCGAGCTCCGTGTGGCTTGTTTGGAACTGGCCATTCGCCCCCTCATACAAGGTCTCAACTACTTCGATCGCCGCCTAGATGCTCTTGAGGTTCGCATGGATCACCTACTCGCTACAATAGATTATAAATTCTCAGACATAGAGAATGTCGTCGCTGACTGTCTCAAATGCCAGTCTGACCTTGAGCGCTGCCTCCAACAGCATGAGAAACTATCACCCAAATTGATGCCGAATTCAATAGGCTCAATACTTACGTCAATGTTGAGTTCGAACGCATCCTTAATTTGATCTCCACCTTTCAGACTTCCCGGCAAACCATCACAAATTCTCTTCCACCTCCCCCAAAGAAGCGCGATGGCACTCCACAGCGCAATCAAATTAGTTAAATGTCAACATGGAGGACCTCAATGCAATTCAGGGAAACTGTCGCAATCTCAATATTAACCACACTTCCTTACACCAGTATCTCCAGTACGCCAGTAACTCTCTGCCCCAATTCCTTCACCTCCAGGAAACTCGCTGATCCGCTAACATCCCTGGCTACCGGGCATTTCATTCTATACCTACTAACCCCCTCTCTTCTATCTACGTTCGCCGTGACCTCTCGGTAGCAGCCCTTGAAATTCCTTCATCGCTCCAATCCTACCTAGCGGGTACTCTCTGCTATCTTCTTCAGGCTCACCTCAGCCTTTCACTGTTGTCCTTCTACACCCCCCCCCCCCACTCACGCCACACATTTCACGGCCCTAGGTAAATTTCTTAACACTTTGCCCTCTCTTACGGCTATACTTCTCTGAGCCGATTTTAAAGCCCGCACACTCTATGGGGTTATCCGCAGACCTTTCGTGCGGGCGCCTACTCCAATCCATGGGCCAGCAAGCTCACCTCACTCTCATCAACACCCCGGAGTACCCACTAGGGCGGGCACCTTATATGGTCCTATATCACCTCAGTGGTCAGCCACTGCCGATACCCTTCTTAGTGATCACTATATTATTTTCATCTCCGTCTCTTTTCGGACACCCACCCACCCGCAAGCAGCGCATTCGACATACTGACTGGCAGGCCTTTCGCTGTCTCTTCTCCGCTGCCTCCTTCACGTCCTATGAAGAGTTGACTAATGCCCTTCTCTGAGCGGCTTCATCCTCTACTCGCACGGAGACCGCTGCATATCCCACGTGTGACCCCGACCCCCATCTTCTCAGGCTATGGAAGCGTCGCAAAAAGCTTCTCCGAACAGCCAGACTGCAACCCCGCCATATCCAACTGCAGACCACGCTTTCAAAATTGCGAGACGATATCGTGACATATTGTGTTACGCTTGAGGATTCTCGTTGGAATACCCTATGCAACAATCTTAACACGGCGCTCCATAAAAAATCAACCTGGACTCTTTTTCGAACCCTCCTTGGTGCCACCCCTGCGCCTGCCCCGACTCTTGCTAAAGCCCTAGCCACGAAGTCTCCCGATGAGGTTTTCGAAACCCTTGCAGATTTTTATCACCCACCCCCTTTGGCCCCCTGTGTCGCGGAATACACATGCTGTGCAAGCAATCACCTCGATGCCCCTTTTACACTGCGCGAGCTTGAAGCTGCACTTCTTGCTAATACTACTCGGTTGGCTCCCGCTGAAGATAGAATCACTTACTCCGCTCTTCGCAATCTTCCCAATAACGCAAAAGAGCACCTTCTCAACCTCTATAACAACGCCTGGAAAGAAGGCTCTCTGCCATCGTGCTGGACTTCCTCACTTAATTCTCCCATTCCTAAACCTGGTAAGCCTCCAGCCCTTTCAAATCTCCGGCCCATTTCTTTGACCACCTGTGTCGGCAAGACGACAGTAAGAATGGCGCTCACTATGCTTAATAGGCATTTGGAGGTTTCAAACTCGCTCCCTCATACCCTCATTGGTTTTCGTTCCCGAGTATCTGCACAGGACCTTTTTCTTATACTTCAGCATACTTTCTTAGCCTTTGGTAGCTCTCAGCTTCACGCCCTGGTCACAGCTGATGTCCGCAAGGCATTCGACTGGGTCTCCCATAACCATATTCTTACCTACCTTTTCAGCACCGGCTGCGGCTCCCGCATGTATAACTACATTCGAGCCTTTCTTTCTAATCGCGAGGCCCGTTTAGAGCATTAAACTTCACTTTTACACCCCACCGTCTCACCCGGGGTACCCCACAGGGTGCCGTTCTTTCACCCACCCTTTTTAATATCGCCATGCCTCCTCTCGCGGTTCAGCTATCGTCTATTCCTGATCTTCAGCACTTCTTTTACGCCGACTACATCACTCTGTGGTGCACGCGCGGATGTGCCGGTCACATTCAAGGCACCATTCAGCAGGGATTGGATATCATTTCTTGCTTTCTTGACCATGCAGGTCTGTCTGCTGTGCTCGAGAAGGCAGAACTCCTACTTTTGACTCACTCTGCTTATCAACGAGCTCACAACTCACTGATATTCTTACCGTGGGCGGCTCCCCAATCCCCAACGTTTCTCAATGCCGCGTTCTTGGCATGCCTCTGCATGCCGCCAAAAATGTCCGGGCTCTCCATCCGGCTGTTGCTACCTGTCAGTCCGTCACCCATTTACTTCGCCGAGTTGTGAAACGGTTCCCTCGCTTGAGGGAAGCTCACGCCTGTCGACTGACTCAGACGCTGGCTCTTAACAAATTCCTTTCAGCATCATCATCATCATCATCATCATCATCATCATCATCATCAGCCTGACTATACCCACTGCAGGGCGAAGGCCTCTCCCATATTTCTCCACTTAACCCGGTTCTGTGCTAGCTGCATCCACTTGACCTCATCTGCCCACCTAACTTTCTGCCGCCCCTGCTACGCTTTCCTTCCCTTAGAATCCAGTTTGTTACCCTAAGCGACCATTGGTTATCCACACTTCGCACTACATGTCCTGCCCCTGCCCATTTCTTCTTAATTTCCACTAGAATGTCGGTAACGAGTTATTTCTCTGACCCACTCTGCACGCTTCCTATTTATTAATGTTACCCCTACCGTGTTACGTTCCATGGCCCTCTGCGTCATCCTCAACTTAAGTCGAGCCCTCTTGGTTAGCCTCCACGTTTCGGCCCCATAGGTGAGTACAGTTAAGACGCCACTGTTATATACTTTCCTCTTGAGCTGCTAGTCATAATCTGCGAGTGCTTGCTAAATTTGTTCCATCCCAATCTTATTCTTCTTGTTATTGCCTTTTAATGGTCCGTATCTGCGGTTACTACCTGTCCTAAGTAGACATATTCGCCTACTACTTCCAGTACTTCGCTACCTAATGTAAGCTGCTGTTCCTTCCCGAGGCTATTGAACATAACCTTATTCTGCTGCATATTTACTTTCAAGCCTACCTTTCTACGTTTTCTGTCTAGGTCATCAATCATTATTTGCAGTTTATCCCCCGAGTTGCTTAGCAAGGCAATATCATCAGTAAATCGCAGATTACTGAGGTATTCTCCATCTACCCTTGTCCCTAACTGCTCCCATTCCAGGTCTCTGAATACTTCCTCTAAGCAAGCTGTGAATGGGGAGATTGTGTCTGCTTGCCTAACACCTTTCTTTATGGAATTTTTTTTTTCTTTATGCAGAACTATGGTTGCTGTGCAGCCACTATATATATCTTCCAGCACTTTCACGTACGGCGCGTCTACCCTCTGGTTTCGCAATGCCTGCATCATCACCGATGTTTCAACTGAGTTCAATGCTTTTTCGTAATCAATGAATGCTATGCATAAGAGCTGGTTATATTCCGAGCATTTTTCTATCACCTGATTGATGGTATGGATATGATCGATAGTAGAGTGCCGTTTCCGAAAACCTGCTTGATGCTTTGCTTGATTGCTGTCTAAGGTTGTCCTGATTCTATTAGCGATTACCTTAGTAAATACCTTATACATAACAGACAGTAGGTTGATTGGTCTGTAAGTTTTAAGGTCCTTAGAGTCCCCTTTCATATGAATGAGGATAATGTTTGCATTATTCCATGATTCCGGTACCGTCGATGACACCAGGCAGTGCGCATGCAGGGTGGCAAGTTTTTCTAGTTTTTCTAGCACGATATCCCCCCCGTCCTTTAGCAAATCTGTAGTTATCAGATCCTGTCCAGCCGAGTTCCCCCTTTTCATAGTTTCTAATGGTTTCTTGACCTCGTCCTTCGTCACTGGTGGAACGTCTGACTATTTTTCCCTGCCACTAATCTCGTTATGGTCCTGACTACAAATTCCATTACTTGATACCATATAATTCACTTACCCAGGGCCAGCAAGGCACACTTGCAACAGCTCTTCACGGCCTTCGTAAAGCCGCCCTTTGTCTTCCCATAACCCCTTTCACCGATAAGTTTTGTGCCACTGTGCTTTTTCATCCTCTTCGCAGTCTCCTCTCCCTTCACCGTGACTACAGATAGCTCGCCTCTCCGGCAGAGTTCATGGACGCTGCCTTCTAAGCCAGGCTAACATTTCCCCTATCCACTCAGTCCCTCTGCCAACTCCTTCCCCTCCAGAGGCCACAAACCTCCGTATACTTCCTCTTCCAGCCAATATGCGCCAGTCCTGCATGCTGGCCGCCGACATGCTGCTGCCTCTCATCATAGCCCGCCCTTCAATACCCATGGAGGAGTTTACACGGATGCCTCTTATGTAGCTCCTTGCGGGTCCGGAAGGCAGATTCTCACTCATCCTCGTCTATCTACCCATGTCACACACACTAGCTGCCCCTTTCTTCACCCTCCGGATATTATCTCGCTTGAGGTCTTCTCCATCATTTATGCCATTCAAAGTTTCCATTCTGTCCCACATGTGCCTCAGTATACTATATACACCGACTCCCAGGCTGCTATTCATGCCATTCAATCTAAACGTCTAGTACGTCATCTGTCCACGGAGCTCGAGGTTACACTAGTTGCGCTGCAGCCCTGCCCCGCCTTCCTCCGAGGAATCCCTGGACACTTGTGGATTGACGGCGATGAGCTGGCGAACGAGCTCGCCCATGAAACTCGTAACCGGGCACCAATCATCCCCTGGCCAAGGTCCTTGGAGGGCGGATCAAGACTCTATTCGCGTCACCATCAGCGAATATTACAATGCTGCTCGCTTAGACCGCAAGCTCTACCCCGACCCTCATTCTACTCTTTCCGTTCGGGGGGCTCATCATCATCATCATCGTCGTCGTCATCATCATAATCATCATCATCATCAGCCTGATTATACCCACTGCAGGGCGAAGGCCTCTCCCATATTTCTCCACTTAACCCGGTCCTGTGCTAGCTGCATCCGCTTGACCCGGCTCTCTCAGGGGTGTGCGTTTGGAAGAGGCTCTGCTAACCCTGCTGTGCTCCTTCGAGGGCTTGAAGTTTCGAACAAACTAATGACCTGCAAAGGTCTGGTTCCCACAGATCGGGTTTCCAGCATGAATCTGGGAGGCTCATATCCTTCTTCAAGTACAGTTGAACACACTCATTACCTCTGCACGACTATATCTCGAAAAATTGCGTCGTGATTCATCATACCCAAACTGCCCTTCCCCTTATACCAACCTTTCCCACTCCCTGTTTTCATGTCCAGTTGCATTGCAATCGGGATTCTTTCCCACCTCCCATACTATCTGGACCTGGCTGGACTGACTTGGTGCTGAGGGTGAACAAGAACAGCGCCTTCTCGTCCAGCAGGCCATTGATGTATTAGGCGCCTAAGTGTGGCGCCTCAATAGTCTTTTACTATTACTACTACTATCAATGTGTCTCATGCATGGGTCTTGGGTGACAGTGTTGTTTATTGCTATATGTTGATAGATATTTCGCGGAAATTGTTTATCTTGCGTTATGCACCACGCGCCCACTGTTGGCACTGCATTTCAGGAGTGACCACATTCAAGTTGCAGACCATGCGCCGATTCTCTCTGCGCTCGGTGATGACATATATCTTGGACAAACCTTACCTGGCCCCCTTGAGGGTATATTCCAGCAAGCGGTATTCGTCAACGATTTCAAGAAACCAGCTGCAGAGCATACAGCAACCGAGCTGTGCACTGCTGGTCATGAGGCGCCACAAGTACAAGTGACCGGGGCTTCACTGAGCGAACAATACCCTTCAGTCCAAGGCGCAACTGGTGAGTTCATTTCTCTTATAAAAAAAAGAAACTAACATATGCGAACATATGGGCTGTTCATGTTTTTACCATCATGTGCTCTTCCTCAGTAAAGCTAGTTGAAGACTAACGCAACTGTGTGATGAATGCGAATGACCAATCGAATAACACACTGCTCCTAGCGCCTGTTTCTGTGCAACCGTAGTGTTTCGTGCCGTCCGTGTGCACTGCGAGCAAAATCGCTCCGTACCAGCTAGCTCAACTCCTCGCTTTCATAGAAAGTAAGAGGAATAAGCTGTGTGCATTTTCTTGCTTCAAGTGAAATAACATCTTTACATTATGTCGCAATCGCACTGTTTGCTCTGAATAACGTGGCCGAAGACGGTCTCCAAAGTCACTGATCCTCTAAAAAAACTAGTAAAAATCAAAATATACTTATTTTCTTTCAGGATGGGATCTATTTAATATCAGTGGCGTTTTCCTGGGAAAATATTTGCTAGTTTCGATAGGATTGAACAATATTTACAAAAAGATCCTTCAAGCGATGAATGGGGCAGTTCCCTAGACCGCCCTTATTATACCTACCAGACAGACCACTCGCGCTGTGAACTGAGCGAAGACTAGTGGATTCTGAAACTGAGGTAGCGTGCATGATTGTGATAATTTCGGCTGAATTATGAAACATTCCACTGGCTGTTAGCAGCTTCTTGCCGTAGGAATAACCCTGATAAAAGCACAGAAACATCCTATACCGAAATGGCGCTGAAGAGCAGCCATGGCCCAATATTAGCAGCGTGTAGATCGATAATGAAAATAGGACAGCGCTTCCATGCCTGCAGCACTTCACATTTTTATGCAACTAGAATGACAGCACGTAATCTTCGACACACGTAAAAAAAATATATAAATATACGCCAGGGTGATTTCACAACTGATCAAACTGGCAAAATATTTCAGATGTTTAATATATTTTGTTTTAGGTTAAAATACCCACGTAATATTCAGTATATACCACAGAAAAAGACAAAACGAGCGGCAAGCCTCAAGTAATGACAGAAAGGTGCAGTTTAGAGCAGTCTTGTCTAGCGCACGCCAACGGTGCTCTGTGGAGCAAGTCAGCGACATCTAACGTTAGGCTCTGGGTTTGAGTTATGCGTGCCATGTGCATGCGTGGCAAGTCAAATAGGTGCCTGTCATCGCTTTCTTGTGCAGCCCCCTCGTTGCAAGCATCTTTAGTGTCGCTAATGCCGCGCTGCCTGCATTTCTTAGGCCGCGACGGCCACCTGTGCGTCTCTATTTCGCTGTATTTCTCTAGTGTAACGACTCGGCCAAGGAAGCAAAAACGAGTGATTGCGGATTAAATCGGTTTCCTGCATACTCGCCAGTAGCTGAACCTGTGCTTTCGCTTGAAAGAAGTCAAATTCCTATATCTGTACGGATACGCCAAATGCAGTGTCCCTTGTAGCTGATAACCCAGCTCAAAGACCTGCCATCCAACAACACGCCTGCCACGCATGATGCGTGGTGGTAACCTTATGTAGACCAGGCGAAGACACAGACAAAAACAACTGATCCCAATTCTCTCTCTTATACCCTTGCTACATGGACAGAGTTAACCGCGGTTAGCGTACCCGCGGTTACAGAACTGAACTGTGGTCATCACAAATCGCGGTTCGTCGCTGTTACACAGCATTCCAAAGTCCTCGGTTATAAGGAGCCCTATACTCTGTTATGGTAGCTTGGGCGTAAAAGACGAGCTGACATGACATTTCGGCGGAACGAAATGCCGTGCGCAAATATGTACGTAATTTAGAAGATATTTGTTATAAAACATGATGTCGGCGAAAAGTCTCTTGAGTCGCAAAAGTATTGATATGAAAAGTTTGTAACACAGGCATGAACGCTGCCTACGCGCTGCCTCCGTCCATGGACGCCGCCATCTTCTCGGTTAACTACGCAAACTGAGGTCGCCAAGCTCGGTTCGCGATAACCGCGGTTGGTGACGTAATCACGGTTTGGTCCGCTGTGTAACATGAGATAACCACGGATTCGCGTAACCGTGGTTACGCTAACCGCGGTTAACTCTGCCCGTAAAACAAGGATATTAGCCTAGCTCGTGTTTGAAACGCGCTATTATCCGCTATCACTTGCTCTAAAACCGAGAGATTACCCGGCATCACTTGCACTTGCTTGCCTAGGCGCTTCGTTTTTTGCACGAAACGCATTTGTTTTCCGGCCGCTGTTACATATTAAGCATGCACCTGGGGGCATGAAACGGAAGCACGTAGAGGATATGACGCCAAAAACAAAATTACGAGACGCTTTGGAGACTAAAGTGGGGAAAAGGAAAAGCTTGGGTACCGCACGCATTCTGGTATGCATTTGTTGGGAATGTGGCGGTGCATGATGCTTCTAGTAAATAGGGTAACTAAGGTTTCACATTCCTCCCTTCCTTTACGACAAGATAAGGTGAGATTAGAAAGTATCGATTATATGATGGCGCTGATTTGCTCCGCGGAGCACAGTCAGCGTGATCTAGACAGCGCTGCTCATTACTGTACATAAATCGACTTCGGTGGTGCATGCTCACACTGTGTTGTAACTATAGAAGCAAAACCTAGTCAAAAAGGGGCAAAATGTTCTGCGGTGTATTTCTTCATTTGTGGACGATTAGCCCATCTTCCGGCCTTGAGCTAATAATATAAACGAAGAAACAATGTGAATAATTTCAAGCACAATAAACATTTTCGTGCACATTGCTCTGTGTGTGTGAGGGGTTGCAGTGACGCAATCAAGCGGAGTATTTAAGGCACAGGAAAATATATTTTGTGGTTCAAACTGCAGCTGACAAAGAGTAAGGGCAGCTTATTTTCGCCATTCTGTGGAAGTTATTGCTCAGAAGAAATTTCAAACTTTATGCATGTGCAGAATGAGGCCTTTGTTTGCGAATTATTGTGTCTCCGGCAACGAGCCGCAAAGTTTATGATTTTAAAACCTGATTGGCACTTGTGCAATAATAAATAAAACTGACTTTACTTTTTTTACGGCATGGGGAATCACAAGAAACCTAATTCTAAATATAGAAAATCTGCTTTCGTATTTTTTCTAAAACTCCTTCACACAGTGTTCAAGAAGTATCAAGAGAGGATATGAAAAAAAGTATAATGTGGTATTTTGTACCATATCATGCTATCAAAGATCAAACTTATTACTCTTGTAGCATCAGCAGAAGCACATATTGGTAGTCGTGATGCCGGTGCTACACAGTCGCTTGCTTTAAATTGTTCACATATGCGGTGACAGACACAGACGGAACACGACAAGCTGAAACCTTGAGTAATGTTGCTTTCGCAACAAAAGCTGCGAAAATCACAATATAAACTATATTCAAAGGGCAGGGTATTTGTAAAACTTCTCATATGTATTCTACGTGAAAGTGTAGAACATGCAGACACATTTTTGTTCTTTTGGGAGTTTAACGTCCCAAAGCGAATCAGGCTATGAGAGACGCCTTAGTGGAGGACGCCAGAAATTTCGACCACCTGTGGTTCGTTAATGCGCAATGACATCGGACAACACACGGGCGCCTAGCTTTTTGCCCCATCGAAAAGTGGCCGCCGAGGCTGGCATTCGATCCCGCGTTCTCTCGCACAGTAGTCGAGTGTCCTAACCACAGCGCCACCGCGGCGGGGCGCAGACATATTAACAAAGTTTATAATATTTTGTTTCCTTTTCAAAAAATGACGACAGGGCATTAGTTTCAAGAACATCAGTAAAAGTATCCAGTTTGGAAGGGGAAATATTTTTAATTATGAAAAAAATATTGAGTGCTCATGCTGCCCCCTTTCTTACCGAACACGACTGATATAGCCGAGTGTTACTTAGAATCCGATTGGTGTCTCCTGTCTTCATACGTGCCGCTTCCTGCTCTACATTTGTCCGCAGATATAGCCGCACAATTGTGACAGCCTAGACAGTTTGTGTCGGAGGGAGATTCCAACCGAGTTAAATGGCAAACCGCACATCTTAACAGACCACATCGCCAGTGCTTCAAGGTAACTCCGGTGAAGGCGAGCTCCACCCGTAGGGATTTTGAGCGTATAATAGTGCACATAGGTCATGCTGGAGCGGAGCAATTTTATATACTCTGGTTTGTGGGGTGTAAAATGTGGTTTATGCGAGATCACTCTTTGTATCTATGAAACGACACATTCCAGCTTTGCGCTAGGCAACATGCATGCGGAACAAACAGAATTCCTTTTTCCCTTACGGTCATTTCACATACGTGGTCATCTGAAAACAAATATCGTTTGTACGTAGTGCGGCCAACGAACTATGCGACTATAAAGTGATTTAAACACTTTTATTGACAGTCCTGTCATGCACGTTTGGTGCTGCCAATTGCGAGCATCCCCCGCCACAATCACGGCGGTCGAGGAGGGGGCTCTTCTCTGCCACAGAAGATAGAAAAAGAATCGTTTCGAGGGAGATAGTTAAAAATACAAAAATATACCTTGTCTCCCTCGGTATTCCAACCTCCATCCCTTCCATCCCCAGCCCAGCGTATTAACAACTGCGCCAGGCTTAGGATCAGGAAACGTTCATAATAATTTCCATTCTCTGCCGTGAGGATAGCGGGACTGCACGAGTGACAGATACTATGCCTTTTCTGTAAACGAATTATAGAACGCCGGTAAACTTTGATGTGTTCAATGGAATTCTGGCTGTGTTTGACAAATAGCGCGCCATATACCGTCACGACTGGTCATGACGTCACCAGGCGATTCATGCATAGACGAAGCTGACCCCACTGGGAAACGATCCTGGCGTCCTTGCGGCGCCATTCATTTGGCACTGCTCCGACTGTGCACCACACAACTAACAGATGCAGTCCCAGATGTCTAAGAGGCTTTAGTACCGCAGGCAAAACCCGCATTTCAAAATGATTAAGAGTATAGAAAAAGCGCAGTTTCTGTCACAATTATCTGCGGACACATGTACCACGCCGTAAAGGAAGACAGGAAGGTGGGAGTGAAAGAAGAGAGGGAGACAGAGGTGCCGTAGTTGGGGGCTACGATTTACCGCGCTATAATAGCTTTAGCCTGTTCTCACGTTAGTTGGCCAAAGTGCCCTCTATATGTTTTTCTTTTATTTCAGTGTGACCACTAACAAAAGTTTACTGCCCTTCAAATTTGTTTCCAGGTAGCACCGAAGCCGGTATTGACCCTCAGCAAGGACTACACTGTAGCGCCAACCTTAGTCAGGGCTCCGCATCACTGTACGCAAAAAGCGTTTGGACTGACGTGCACCAAACCAACGTGCACGAAGAATCCCTGAGCCCCTATGATCCCTACTGGAACCTCATGAGGTCAGGCGCATTTTGTTTCCCAACATATAGTGGGACGTGAAGCCCCAGAAACCAAATGAAACCTTAATATTAAGGCGAAAGCCTTTAATGCCTCATTGTTTAAAAAAGGTTGTCAGCAAAGTTGTCACGCTTTCGAGAGCGAGCGTTTAAAATATATTTATTAACCTTGTCTCCACCGGGAATAGAGCCTCCATTCCTTGGATTCAAAGCCAGCTTGGAGCCCAGCGCTTTACCAACTGCGCTACATCCCTGATCGTGGAACGCTCTTCACAATTCTTCCTTTATTACCGGGAGGTCATTTCAGACAGCATTCAGTATGCGACGAAGTTTACCAGTCATATCATTCGCTAGCGAGTGTGCGTAAAAAATTCGAATGCTCATGGTTTACAGAGTAACATTTCTGAAAGAATTGACCCAAAAAATGCCTATTTTCCGTCTTCGGACGGAACCAGCTTCTTGTGCCGTATAAGTGCTCTTTGCCGCAGCCTCAAAACTGGAGCATGCGCACATGATGCAATGGGTATTATGAAGAAAATCTCTCTGTAGAGGGATGCGTATGCAGTAGGGCAACAAGTTTAATAAATAAGGGTTCATTTCGGGCATTTCAACCCAATTGACTAAGATACTAGTATTTGCGTTGTTGAAATCGTTTTCTTGAGTTTCTGACAGGTAACACCTGGTAACGAGCGATGCTTTAGTATAACAGGAAAATGTTCTCTTTATTCCATAGCAAAATATGGCAGAACTGCGCACAACAGATGTAATAAAAGAGAAAACATAAAACCACAAATATTATCTCGCAAGAGAAAAGTCTAATTTTACGAAAACAAAGTCGATATATGTTTTATTTTCCTAAGAGTGCAGAAAAATAGTTTTATTTATTTTACTGGGAGTGTTATTCGTTTGGGACGCAAGAAATTCAGACGCTAGGTACAGTGGTGTAATAAACACAATAACTAAATTTTTCTAGTGCTCAGAAGGAGTGAAAGCGGGAAAAATAGCCGATGCCACCATGTGTGAACCCGTGCGCACATACGGCAGACATCGTGTCGAAAAAATGTCACATTGACTGGCAAGCTTATTAGTTGCACTTTGTAATGTGATAACATTTCTCTCATCGAGGTTCGAACATAGCGGTCCGCGTCACTACATTTTCTTACTTGTGCTTGAAATTCGGAATTCCAAATAATATGATCTTAGAAGAATAATTCAGACATAAAGTAGGCCACAAATTAAAATTGGGCGCCATTTTGAAATTTTTGCTCAACGGGCTAGAGACGTCATTTCAAATCTTTTTAGTAGTGAATTGTTCAAACACAGTGTAATTGCTTTCAGCGGAAAAGGTTGCCAACGAAAAAATTTAACTGGTATCTTAATGGTCACAATTCAAGCACGCTACAATAAGCCACTGAGGAACGTTCACACACAGCTGTTTTAATAGCGATATGCGAAGGCTTGCAACCGCCGAGCAGGATAGAGCGAATTACATCACACAGCTTTTCTCAACGCCAGTTGCGTACACTTTCTGGTAAGGAAATAAATTGCACATTACTCTACACGGTGACTTAAGTTTCAGCGAATTATATAATGGTTTTCTCGCAAATTGGTTTCTAATTTACAAAGAAAAGGAAGTTCCATTATTGAAACTTTGGGAAAAATTAATAAAGCAGCTCTTAGCATGCTACAAACATACAGAGCACTTAAACTGAATTCCTTTAAGTGTACAATGGGCAGCGCTCCTTACAGAAGAACCTACTGCTTGTAATTGTTTATAAAGTGGAAGTTGTTGTTCTAAAAAAAATGTTTATGCCATTCATCTTCATTCATATTTTGGTAACACACATGCATGCTTCTCATGGACGATGCGCTGTTTTTAAGCACGCATAACTTCTGAGTATAGTGAACTAAAATACTCTAGTGCACAATAGGGAACCCAAGCTCAAGTTTCGCCGCGCGACGGAAGCGCCGCATTCCTGGCGTGGTGGCGAAATGCGAAACAATGCGACGTCTCCGGAGCTGACGCTCCGCTAGCTTCCAGTGCACGTGCGGCGATCGAGTTGCGCTTGGAGGTTATTTGGCGATACAAAAACGCTGCCGCTGATGCGAAACGGAAGTACTTATTAGGATTGTCTCATGGGCAGCCACAATAGTAGGCGATGCGCCGAAAGACGAGGCTCACGTGTGAAACTTTGCAGAAGCGTCTCTGCAAGACCTGCTTTCCAACCGCATGATAACGTTCTGAGAAGTCTCGCGTTCTTTGTGGAAACGGAAAGAGCCAATTTCTCCTTTCTTCGTAAAATCAGAAATGTTGACAGTTGACAAAGACGGCTTGGAGAGGCATCAAAAGAGTACAATGGTTTAACACCATGCATACAAAGTGAAGAGGATGGAAGATTATCATGCTCTTCGCTCCCCGCATGTCTTGTTTTGCCGATTTTCTGTGCTCTCTCCATGCTTTGTAAGTGCTTTGAAAGCAACCAAATCAACAGATGCGACGTCTGCGATCGACACTGATGTTTTAATGTGCCCTGAGGGTCCACAGCTGCCTTTCATTTTGAAAATGACGAAGAAAATATCTAGGTAAGAGGCCTTTATTTTTCGGGGAAGATGGCGGCGTTGGGAAAATATGCCTTGCTAAGATGCTTTTACAGATTTCCGCAAATTGGCCGATAAGTGAACCAACTATCATTATTATTATGAATAACGAAGATATCTCGGAAGTACAGTACAAAAGTGATCACAGCTATAGCTCAATTACCACTACTCGCACAGAGCACCCCATTCGCGTCACATGGTTCGTGAGTGGAAACCATATATTATCATAAATAAAGCACACCCATTTAATAAGAAGGAAAATAAAATACAATGTATTACCAGCTTAGATTTCATATGCCTTCCGAGCAAGCGAGCCGGTTATGTTGCGTGCAGCGCACTGGGCACGCATGTGTTTATGAGATTGCTAGCGTTCTTGCCTTTGAAGAAACGCCTCTTACTGACTATATACTTATTCTTCCACTGCAAGATTTGTTTGGTAACGTCGTAATAATAAAAAAACAAAACCGTATATAGAACGCATGCTGCAGGCCAAAACGATGGTCAACGAGTGAGCCATTTTATTTCGCAGTACTGATAATCCTTTAGCAGTTTTTAAACATAGCGGACTTACCTCGAGATGCACTTCCTACATTTTCGGTAACGTGCGGCGCATTCACAATCAATATTTACTCATCGCCGTCTGTCGTCTGCTCTACAGTGCAGATGTGAATAAAACGTTTCCATGGAAAAACGCGGCAGGTTGCCCAATTAAGACGGAATGCAGGGGCATGTCGCGATGCGCCTGCGGGGGCGCGTGCTTGTGCGAGAAAAAGCGCGCAGGGCACACCGTGAAGGCAGTGAGCTGAGATGGCAGCCGGATCAATGCGGCGCGCGACAAAGCAGCGCGAGACGTCTGCACGTGCGCGGAAGCGAGAGAGCGAAAGGAGAAACCTGCACGGGAGCCTAGGTCAACATTACTAAAGTATCTAGTAACGTTGGCCTGGATGGTGCTGCCGCTTGTATCCCCAGTTTCTATTTTTCTGTCAGAGATGGCGCTCCCTGTCAGGAGCAGCAGCGCCGCTCGACGGTGCTTTGGAAGCCTATACTTCTGAGGATTATTGTTACCATATTTCATTTGCTGATCAATCTAAATGTGCCTATCTCTAAGGATGCTGTCACTGAACTGTACTAGCTTCTTCCACCTCTCCTTATTAAGACGAAAGCCTTTAATGCCTCATCGTTGTCGACAGAAGGTTGTCAGCCGAGGTGTCATGCTATCGACAGGGATCGAGAGTTAAAAATAAATAAACCTTGCTACCACCGAGAATGCGAGCCTCCATCCTTTGGATCCCCAGCCAGTTTGGACCCCAGCGCTTTACCAACTGCTCCGCGCCCTAGATCGTGAAACCCTCTTCATATTTCCCCTTGTCTACCGAGAGGATGATATCGGGATTCTGCGAGTGAAAGATTCCTTTGCTGTAAACGAATTATAGAACGCCGGTGAACTTTGATGCGTTCAGTGAAATGTTGCTTGTGTTCGGCAAGGCGCGCGCGATGTACCGTCGCGACAGGTTATACCAGGAAAATCATGCGTGCCGGGGGTGGGAAGAGGACGCCCATTTCCGATGGGAATAAAGGTTGTGCAACCAACCAACCATGCGTGTATGAAGTTGACCCCACCGATCTTCCAATCCAGGCTTCCCTGCGGTGCCTTTCATTGACCGCTTCCGCGAAGGCCGCAGCACACAGCAAACAAAAGCAGACCCAGATATATAGGCGGGATTAGTACAGAACGCATCAGCGGTGTTTGAAATTGAATTACAGGATAGAAAAGGCACATTTGTAAAGATGATGATTTGGCGCCAGAGCACCGGAACAACACCCGAGCACTAGCTGCCCGAGCCAGCACCTACATTGCAAGCGCCTACCTGCAAGCTTCGGCCTAGCCCTAGCGAACGAGCTTGCCTTACAATAAAGCTCATTATAATCTTGATGGAGTCGGCAAGGACTGATTCCGGAGCTACGCAGTCATCCCCTGGTCATGCCAGGTGACGCCATCCAACCAACC
Source organism: Amblyomma maculatum (assembly GCA_023969395.1). Taxonomy (NCBI): domain Eukaryota; kingdom Metazoa; phylum Arthropoda; class Arachnida; order Ixodida; family Ixodidae; genus Amblyomma; species Amblyomma maculatum. The sequence continues at coordinate 52,330 of JAJIZL010034301.1, forward strand.
GCTTCGCCATCCGCAACCTGTCCCGGTGCGCTTCATCAACGGGATCTTGCCATTTTCAGTGGCACGGACGACCATGATGTGGAGACTAGCTGTCCTCCTACGAACGGGTGAGCCCGCACAACCGGTGAGACGACGGCTTGAAGCTGGCAAATGTTGTATTCTACTTGACAATTTGGCGAATCTTTTTCTCAAAAACCACGAATCAGACTTCGCCACCTGGTCCGCTTTCAAGACATCCTTTATTGACATCTTCGGGCGTCCGGCCATGCGCAAACTTCGCGCTGAGGAGCGTCTTTCCTCTCGCACCCAACAGCTCGGTGAAAGCTTCACCATTTATATCGAAGACGCCATCGATCTATGCAAGCGCGTCAGTGCATCAATGACAGAGACTAAGCGCATCAAGCATGTGTTTACGGGCATTGAGCTAGACGCCTTTCACATGCTTGCAGCCAAAGGCCCAACCTCTGTCAGCGAGATCACCAATATCTTCCAGAGGTATTACGAACTGCGCCGAGGGCGAGTCTTCACTCGGCTGCCCCCAACATCAGGCCGTTCTCGACTGCACTCGCGCTGAATTAGCACTGTTTCCACTCTGATGATACGACGACCGACACCGTTCTACCTGCGCCAAACTTACCGTGGCTGAAGATGTTTCAATCCCTCCGAGTTCTGCTGTTCTTCTGTCTGTTTTATCCGACTTTCTTTCCGATGGATCTCTTATCTCCACGGCTTCCGACGGCTTCCGACAGCTTCACGTGTCGCCACTGTCTACCACTGTCGTTTGCCGTGCTTACTGTTGAAGCTGGCTGTAGCCCCATGTCCGTCATCAATCCATTCAACTGCCCGTTCTCTTTCCTTCGTGGTGAGTGTCTGGGATACGTCCAGCCTTTTGCCTCGATGCTGGAATGTGACAACTGCGATGATAATCCTTGCCATAGACCGGTTATGCGCTTACTGCAACTTCTGCTGATTCATCTCCAGAAGACATCTTCGCCAGCTCTATTGACGGTAATCTCACGCCGACCCAACAGACCCAGCTTTTTGCCCTGCTTGACCAGTTCCGTGTCTCCTTTGATTTGTCACATCATAGTTTAGCACGCACATTGGTTGTTACACATCGGATCGACACCGGTACCCATTCGACCCTGCGTCAACAACCTTACCGCGTTTCCGCGACCGAACCTCAAATCATCGATGAAGAAGTGGCCGACATGTTTAAGCGTGGCGTCATTCAACCTTCCCACAGTCCTTGGGCCTCTCCCGTCATTCTCGTCACCAAAAAAGACGGCTTCGTAGGCTTTTGCGTTGACTATCTGCGCTCGAACAAAATCACCCATAAGGACGTCTATCCTTTGCCGCGTATTGACGGCGCCCTTGAATGTTTACAAGGCGCAGAATTTTTCTCTATCGTTGAACCTTCGTTCTGGGTACTGACAAGTGCCGCTGGCCAATGCAGATCATGCCAAGGCAGCTTTCGTGACGCCAGACGGACTGCACCAATTCACCGCCCTGCCGTTTGCACTGTGTAATGCACCTGCCACGGTCGAGCGCATGATGGACAGCATATTGGGCGACCTTAAGTGGATAACCTGCTTGTGCTGTTTGGAAGACATTGTTGTCTTCTTGCCGGATTTCCCGATGGATCTCGCTCGATTGAAACCTGTTTTGGAATGCATTATTGCAGCTAGCCTCCAACTAAATTTAAATGTCACTTTCCCGCACGCCAGTTGACAATTTTGGGACATGTAGTTTCTAAATACGGTGTGCTTCCCGATCAAGCTAAACTTCGTGCTATTACTGCATTCCCAAAACCATCCGCGATGAAGGAACTCTGAAGTTTCATAGGCCTCTGCTCTTATTTCCGACGCTTCACCCGCAGTTTTGCTCCGATCATCGCGCCATTGACAACCCTCCTTCGTGGAAGCAAAGACCTCTCCGGCTGGTGTTCTGCCTGTGACGAAACGTTTAGTACACTGCGCCGATTGCTTACCTCGCCGTCCATATTGCGGCATTTAAATTTGACCGTGATGCTCCTACTGAGAACCACACTTATGCAAGCGGCACAGGCATTGGTGCTATTCTTGCGCAGCGCAAACCAGGGTGTGCTGAATAAGTTGTCGCGTACGCGAGCCGCACCTTGGTGAAGTCGGAGTTAAACTACTCAGTTACGGAGAAGGAGTGCTTAGCCATAGCTTGGGCGATAGGAAATTTCCGCCTTTATGTGTACGGCCGACCATTCGAAGTCATTAGAGACCATTATTCTTTGTGTTGGCTGTCCTCCCTTAAGGATCCCACTGGCCGCCTCGCTCGCTGGGCATTACGCCCTCAAAAATATTATATTCATGTTGTGTGCCAATCGGGAAGGAAGCGTAACGATGTCGACGCACTGTCTCGCTCTCCGCTACCCCCTGAAAGTGTTTCCTATTCCCCCATCGACTGAAGTTCTTTGTCTTTCACAAATATGGCAGTCGATCCGCCCAGAGATCCATGGATCGCCTCCCTTCTCGCTTTACTTTTGTCCCCTTCGCCCTCTTCGACGCCTCGTGCAATTCGCCGCCAAGTTGCTCATTTTACAATTCGCTATGGTCTTTTATACCGCCGAAGTTATCTTTCTTCTGGCCGCAAATGGCTGCTCGTCATTCCTTGACACTTGCGTTCCGAAATCTGCACTTAATGTCACACTGACCCGCAAGCCGCTCCCGTTGGCGCATTCAAGACTTATACTCGGCTTCACTTGTGTTTTTACTGGCGCAGATTGTACACCTACGTCTGCACGTTCGTTTGCTCATACCTTGATTGCCAACGCCGAAAGGTTGCCTATCGCCATTCCACCGGACCCATGCAGCCTGTTAATGGCCCATCAAGACCTTTAGAACGAGTAGGCATTGCCCACTATGGCCCGCTTTCCTAGACTGCATCCGGAAACCGCTGGGTCATTCTAGCGGTAGATCATCTCACCCGCTATGCCGAAACAGTCGCTCCACCTGCTGCTGCGGCATGCGATGTTGCTGCATTCTTCTTACACCACTTCATCATTCGTCACGGAGCGCCACGCGAATTCTTGAGCGACTGTGGTCGTGTATTCTTGTCTGAAGTGGTTTCATCCCTTGCAGCAATGTAACATCACCCATCGTACTAATACGGCCTACCACTCGCCTCGCAGACTAATGGTTTTACTGATAGATTCAACCGAACCCTAGGCGACATGTTGTCGACGTAGATAGCTTCCGACCATTCTAACGGAGACACATTGCTACCCTTCGTCACGTATGCATATAACACCGCTACGCAGAGCACTAAGAGATTTTCGCCATTTTTCCTATTATATGGACGTGAGCCATCTTCACCACTCGATACCATACTTCCTTACCGGTCCGATTCTTCTGAAGCCACCACCGCGTCTGAAGCCTCGAGATACGCTGAGGAGTGCGGAAAGCTCACCCGTTCACTCCTGTCTTCCGACCTGGGACGAGAGAAAAATCGTTTTGACTCAGCCCACGCCACCGATAGCTTTGGTCCGCAAGCCCGCGTTTGGCTACATGTGCCCTGTGTGTCACCTGGCCTCTCCTCCAAGCTTCTGGCGGCCTCGCCGACCAATTCCATTGCTGAGCTCGTCACGCCTTCACCAGACCTTCGACGACGTCGGCGTGATACCATCCATGTTTCTCGGCTAAAACCTTATTATGACCCAGGTGTATTGCTGTCCCCTTAAGTCGCCAGGATGGCTCCCTCTTCTACTGGGGGGGTGATTGTAAAGAGGATGATGACCTGGTGCAAGCGCGCCGGCATGAGACGCGAGCAGCAGCTGTTCGAGCCAGCGTCTACCTTCAAGCCTCGACCTAGCCCTAGCGAAAGAGCTCGCCTTACAATGAAGCTCGTTATACAGTATCTGTCGCAATTCTCCGCAGGCACATGTCAAGCAGCAGTCCCAGCCCGGACGCTAAGCTAGTACACATGATGAAAGCACAAATGAGTATTCATGCTCGACCGATGTTTAAAAATCGGCTAACTCGACTTGAAAGGAAATCAAGGCTTATTCTTGCGAACGTAATCGCAAACAGTGGCATGCGATTTGCGACCGCCTTAATGGGCAACTGGGCAACAAGATCACATTATTTCTACTTAGACATTTACTCAATCCTACGAGAACAATGGCCGAATCCCACAAGAACCTACATAGGATTGCGTAACTTTTCCAAGGCCCCGACGAATAGCTCGTGAACACATTCAAAGATCAGTACGTTAACTCCTCCCAGGATATACCCACGCCAGATGGGAACTCAGTATTGGATAATCCTCACATGGATAGCGTCTTTACAGTAGCAGATATCAGAGCTGCTTTAACAAATTAACACCACTTCGGCCTTGGAGGAAGATCGCATCACCAATAAGACGTTGCGCAACTTAGAGGACCAGTCAGTAGAGGCTCATACGGATCTCTTCAACAGGTACTATACAGAGTGCAGCGTCTCTGACGAATGGAAGCACGCTAAATATATTTTCATACCTAAACAAGGCAAAAGACTCGAGATAAGGAGCCTCTACCCAATCTCGGTAACGTCATGTCTCGGAAAGGTAATAGAACACATTGTCTAAACAGGCTCCTCATGCACACCGATGCAGAAGGCACGTTCCCCCAGTCCATGATTGGGTTTCGAGCAGGTGTTTCGACTTAGGACATCATGTGGCAAGGACAACTTGACATTTTAGATCCAAATCGCATAAGAGCCACTCAAACCATCCTGGGACTCGATGTGACTAAGGCCTTCGACAATGTGTCACAAGCTTCCATCCTTACTCACCTCTTACCGATGAAAGTAGGCAAACGGAAATATGACTACATCGCTACCTTTCTGAATGCGCGTAAGGCTAAGCTCCATTTCGTTTACAAAACTAGTGACAAAATTACACTAGGGATGAGCGGAACACCGCAAGGAGCCGTACTTTCACTTTTACTCCAACATCGCTATGAGCGGCCTCCCGCGTCTGTTAGATGATATCCGATACATGCATCATTCTATATACGCTGACGACATCAACATATCAACCGATTCTGGCTCCGATGGAGAGGTTACGTAGTCATTACAACGAGCTATCGACAAGGTGCAGTCTTACGTGCAGGAAAACGGCTTTACGTGCTCACGGCCTAAATGGTAGGTCTTAGTTATAATGAAGAAATAAGCTTCACAGGCAGAAGCAGATTCTCGATAATCCATTCAGTTACACATTGGCAACCATCGATACCCCCAGTAGCCACGATCAGAGTTCTCGGAATCACAATAATAAGCAGAACACAGAAGCTATACACCGACTATGCGTCACGGCGCACCAGATAGGTGGACTGGTGAGGCACATTGACACACGCCGCAGGGGTATGAGAGACTCCTACCTGCGCAGGATTACTCAAGCCTTCATTTTAAGCAGAATTATGTACGCCTGCCCGTACTATTATCTACGTCATAGGGACGAAGATGCACTTAATGGCATAATTAGAACAGTATACAAAGCGACACCTGGCTTGCCGGTATACGCGAACTCAAATCGACTACTGCTGTTGAGAAGTTTTAACACGCTATCTCAACTAATTGAAGGCTATTGACATCCCTAGATACCCGCTTGTCACGCAGCGTTGCGGGACGCATAATTCTCGACAAGCTCCGCATACACCCCACTGAAGAGGGGTGCACGACATCTTATTTATCGACTACTGCTGTTGAGAAGTTTTAACACGCTATCTGAAGTAATTGAAGACCATTGACAGCCCAAGATGCCCGCTTGTCACACAACGTTGCGGGACGCATAATTCTCGACAAGCTCCAAATACACCCCACGGAAGAGGAGTGTGCAACATCCCATTTATCGGCTGACATTATTAGTAGACTACTTTTTCGGCCAATAGCCAAAAACATGCTACTAGGCAGACCTTGTGTCAGCAGGAAGAAAAGGGCACAGACTCTTGAGAAACAGTACGGGAAAGACCTACAAGCAGTGTACGTGGTGCAGCTCAACACATCAAAAATGGAGCATACGTCGCATGTATGCCCACTCCAAAGACCGCCTTCATTAACGCCTTAACATTTTTTGCTAGCTCCTTATACGAGGCAGAGGAAGTATCTATCACACTGGTCATTACGATCCACGCACCAAACCTATTCTAAGAGCGCTGTTCAAAATTTCGCCAAAAATTCTATAAACGCGCTCGCGATGCGAATTCTGCGCAACCGGTCTTTCAATCACATCAATCTCGTATTGGGCTCCGGCTCACGCAGGTAACTCCGGAAACGAAGGGGCGACCGTTTACCCCTAAGATTAACCAACCGGGAGACGGGAGATCTATCGGGAACGGAGGCGTCCGTCGAGGCGCCGCGCACATACGCGGAGATAACGAACTTTTGTCGCGTGCAAAGATGCATGTACCCCGCCTCTCACTCCGATCTGGACCGGCCGCAAGTGACAAAATCCAGACGCCTAAAAACAAAGGCCATTCTTAGACCTTACCGATTATCTTTAATTGCGAAACGAGAATACGTCCCTGCATGGCCGGCACAGCGATAATGGGACGCAGGCCACCCAAGACCATATACTATGGGAACGCACCAGCAATCCCCCTCCAAAGATAACAAGATAATCTCGCCAACTCCCTCAGCGGAGGAATGGGACCAGCTGTTGGCCAGCCCAAGAAAAACTACGCAACTGGCTCTCGTCACGCGAGCTCAAGAAGTCGCCCCCGATTGGAGGCCACCCTTGACTCGCCCCAGCAGGAAATGATTCCTGGCATTTTGTGGCAATAAAAAATGTTACCACCACCACGACCACACCATAAAGGAAGGGAGGAAGGTGGGAGTGAAAGAAGAGAGAGAGATAGAGGTGGCGTAGTGGAGGGTTACGGCCCACCCTTTAATAGTCCAAAGTACCCTCTAGAATTGTTTTGCATTGGTGTGCATTATGCTGAATTATATATGGTACTTTTCTTTTGCCTGTGTAGTTTCAGTATACTTCGCTGTATCTGTTACAAATATTGAAAACAAAATGAAGGATATCTACTTTGGCAGACATGATTGCGACAACGAGGAATATGGAAAGAAATGAGGAACGTACAGATAATGTGATGTCGGAAAACTTTGTCGTTATAAAGGAAAAATCTAACAAATATAGCACATCCATATTAATTAGCGCCATTCTGGAATTTTATTTTGAAGATTTTCATGAGGTTAAAACAGCCTGCGAGCCTAGCCTCTGCAAGTAATCGACATTCGTTGAAACGAGCTCAACCTGAGAAATCATTTTGCACCAAATGACTCGCACGTCAACACTAATAAATATTCATGAGGGGATGAGAGGGCAATTACTAATTTAATCATTTGGGAGCATGCGAGCACAAAACAGACTTACCACTCGTTGTTAGTTTGCTGGTCCTGGAGCGCTCTGCGAAGGCACAGCCAGTTAGTTTTTGTAGCTTTTTGCTTTTGTCTTCTGGTTGAGGAGAAATTTACTACAACATCTTGTTACGTGGCGGCAAGCGATGACAACAGGAGAACAGAGGGCAGACCTGGCGTAGTTTCCCATGTTGTGGGACTAGCCTTCTGCCACGTATTAATATTAACATGCCTTTTCAATTATTTGCCTAAACATTGCCTTTTTACAAGCTGTTGTAATTTTTGTCGGTCAAACTTTTCAAGACAACAGCGCATCTTAGAAAAATAAATATTGAAGGCATACTGATTTGTCCTCCTTCATAATAATCGCTAAAATACTGAGAATACGTTGAGTGCGTATATAAGTGTTTTTGTTTTTGCTGCAATAGTTGCATCGTTTATAAATATAACATGGACATTGTCTTTCGAATGTGCAGGGGAGAACTAAATCATAATTCACAAACTTCCGGAGCTGACTGGAGCTCCTCCGGCAAGACCACCGTTCGTCATCCTGAAGAGCCCAGCTGCCTGCATGCATGCTATGCGTGCGCCGAGTTGTTCCCAGGTGCTCCACACATGCTCTGCTCAGACTTGCTTTGCCCATATTGTGGGTTGCGGTTCCCAGAAATGACCACTTTCCAAGAACACCTTTTGTTGCACACGAGAGAGTAAAGGTGAAGATTAATAATAATAAATAATAATACTTTATTCACTTCAAAAAAACAATACAGGACGCGGACGCGCCAAAGCCGCAATTGGGCTTGTAGGGCGCCGTCCGGCAGCAGCAACAACCTCTGTTACCAAATCACCGAATTATTATTATTTTTTTTTGTGGATGAAAACAGCATGAACTAGAGCTGCTAAAGCTCGGCAATAGCACCCCGTAACTGCCTGCGAGTGTTCAAGTTGAAAACGTCATCAGGCAGCTCATTGAATATACATGGGATATAAAATGACCTCACAGACATACCAAAATGAGTTCGCACTGTAGGCACGAAATATCTAGGAATGTTCCGTAGTGGAATAGGTTTAACATTAGGCAACCTAAATTCGGTGTTCCAGAAATATCTAAGTACAGTGATTTGTTTGAAAACAGTGTCAAAGGATGGCAGACCTGAAGAAAGGAATACACTTTGCAGTTTATGGGGTGTTGAATTCGAATTATCTATCCGCTTTATACGCGTTAAGCCAGCCAAAACACACAATAACCTCCAAGTGCTGTGTACAACGGTCAAATTAACAAAGATGACTCTGAAATTTGAGCTCTATAAATCTGAGGTCAATATGTTAGGAGTCTATCGTCAATAAATCGAGTAGGATAGAAAACGTTTTGGTCACGAACTGAAATTGATGGAAGCCACAATCGCAGTGCTCAGCACAAAAGTTTATTTCAATTTACCACGCAGGGTAATAAGCTGGGGCAATAGTTACGGGTTATGTACTCGTTGCATCTTGTACATTCTTGCAATCAGATTTGCTCCGATGCTATGATTTCAGCCGAAAGTCTAGCTTGCTGAGCGAGTGGCTTGAGCAAGAAGCAATATCGAAAATTCGGTCTAATTTCATATTAGATTTGTGGCTAAATTTACAATTGTACAGTGCTCATGGTGGTGTTATCACGTTTCCCTTATCGATTACAATCAGTCCGCATGTCAAGTTGGAGAGATTCTTCCAACAAGGATACCAAACGACCACTTTTGTACTGCCAGTTTTATGGCATTATTTAGATGGGGTGCCTACAAAGAAGAGGGAGAAATAACGCGCTCTTCCAAGCCGCTTTCACTTCGGCGAAGGCGAATTGTGCTAAAACATTTCGAATTATATCAGTAATAAACTGCTTAGCAAAGCCAGGGCGACATCATGTTTGCAACGCGCTCGAATAAGATTAACGCGAGTAAACTTATTGGCAAATTCACGCGAAGTGCATACAGCTTGTTCTGTCTCAAAACCATCGCGTTTACGAAATTTCCAGTAGGGGATTGTCTGAAGTTGGCGGAAGGCTACGGAACGTAGGAGGAAAAATTCATACCTCGAATGGATAAAATGAAGATAGAAACTGCGAAGTAATTGGTGTCCCTCAGGGATCTAATTAGGACCACTTATGTTCATAATCTACATTAATGACATCTCTCTGATACTTGAATCACTTGACATAGTCATGTATGCAGACGACATTAATGCATTCTTTACAGCCCGTTCATTGCCTGCTCTAGAAGATATGGTAAATTCTTACCTTGAAAATCTGCATATCTGGCTACAGGCTAATAGACAGCCTGAATCTTTCTAAAACGAATTATATTATATTCCGACCAATAAATACTGTCGATCACTATCTCTTAAATGTAAGATATGAACAAACACAACTTAAACAAGTCGATAACCATAAATTCCTTGGTGTTTGGTTTAATTAAAATCTTTCATGTAACACTCATGATTCCAAACTGGTTGATGACATCAGCAAAATTGCCGGTTGCCTGTACAAGATTGCTAGTTTAGTACCGGTTTGTGTGAAGCGTTCAATATACCATGCGTTATTCTATTCGCGGCTCACATACTGCATCCTAATTTTGGGTACGACAACCTAAAGAAACCTTGAGAGATCAATGGTCGTTCAAAAGAGGGCTCTAAGAGCGATTGAAGGGTATTATGGTAGACCACAACATTTGCTTACTGCACCGTTATTCATCAAGCACGATATTCTAAAAGCCAATCAGATTTATTATTTCCACTTGTTAAAACACATCCATCGGCACAGGCTACTTGCATCAATATCAGATCATAGCCTAGTGAGATGTGAACTTCGAGCTCAGAAGAAACTTACCCCTAAAGTTCGAACAAACTACGGCAAACAAACACTAACCTACCAAGCTCCAACAACACATTAGAAGCAACACAATCAAACGTAGCATTAAAGCATACCTAATTGCAAACAATATTGAATTTTCTCCAATGTAACATTTCAAGATTTCTGCATGTTGATCTTAACACTTTGGTTGAATTTACTTGGCTGGATCAAATGAATTAATCGCCTATGTTAGCAGCTTATGACTGGATGGCAAATTATGATTCTATTGTATATGTCTGTAATACGGTTTATTTCGTTTTTGTTGTGTACTTCTTTTGCTTCTGTAGTTTCACGTGTGTAACAATCGTTTTGCGGCATATGCATTTATTATTTGTGTTAGGTTGTATATGCCGAGATTGATAATGTATTATTTCACTGGTCTGTCAAACTTCGCTTGGGTACCGAGGCCTCGTCAGGCTTTTCAACCTTTTGCCTCGGCTGCCCCTTTCTGTACAAAGAAAATAAATTAAGAAAATAAGAAAGAAAAATGAAATCACTAAATTATGAATTAGGAAAGTTTAAAATAGTGAGGCAGAAATAGGAGTCATTACGCGTAGCTATAAAATTAAAGCTGGTTGATTTATATGCAGTAGTCTGTAGCACCAGAACCACTGATCAATATGTCCTTCGTCGTATATAAAGCTGCACGTGCTTGAAGGAAATAGAAGCACGCTTTCGCATCTACTCTTATGGCGAATCTTAAACCTGCTCCTAAATACGTTTTCTCGGGCAGTTGAGCCTCAACAGCATGTTTTTGATTGAATATGGCCGTTTTTTGCTTTCCCAATTAAAATGGGCTCCTTTTGGTCCAGAAATCTTATAATAAAATTACCAGGGACAGTTAATATTCAGCTTAAAAGCAGACACGAAACGCATTTAACAGAAATGTTTGATTGGGCATTTTTTTTTGTTTTTTGAAATTATTTTCGTTTCAAGTTTATCATTACTGGAAAATCAAGACACATCTTAAACACACTTCTCAATTCATGAGCACCAAAACACCTTCACTAGGTAGCGTTTCACATGCTCGGTACCAAAACACTCTACGTGGCCAATGAGGCTTCCCATCCAATAGTACGTGCACTTTTGCAAGTTAATATAGTTCGTGTTTTAGCGAATTTTAGTGCGCCTTCTACCGTTTCTTATCATCCGTGATTATGAGGTATATTTATCTCTTCGACTCCTACTGGTCCGTTTCTCCCCAGAGTTCCTGTTTTCTGTATCGCGGAAGCGTTAGCATAAAGATTTAATTTTATGCCCTTCCCTGCACCCATGTATCATTATGTGTATTGTGGTTTAGCGGGACATGATGTACTCAAAAAAGCATGGAAAATACCCTTCTCGCCATGTACCAAAACTTTCTTTTATAATAAACTTAGAAATGGCATGTTACAATGTGGTTAGTGAAGGACATTTTTGTACCCACAGTAAATTCCCCCCCTTTGTGATTCTCCGGAAACCATTGAGAACTGTTTCATCGACTGTAAAGATGCTATACTGTTCAGGAATATTTGGCAACGGACATATAAAACAAGACTTGATATGACACCGCATTCTCTGCGATATCTCACTGCATCGCCATTCAAAGATAAGCCTGTAGACACGTTTTTTATTGGGCTACACAGCCTCTGGAAAAAGCTCATGATGGACAGAAATCGTGAATCTGAACAAAGAACCACTTCTTTAGGATGATTGTTGATTTAAGGAAATTGTATGCACAGGCTGGCGTTGAACAGAAGTCTGTCTTTATTCAAAAAGTTGAACGTTTTATATGTATTGACAATGACCTTATTTGCCTGTCGGTGATTTCTTCATTGTGTTCCTTTTTGTTTGTACTGTTGCTATGTGCGAGTGACCTGACCCACTCATGTATGAGCCTGAAGAAGGCTTAGATTATTAAAGAAAGGAGTCAATCACTCTATGATGTGCACCACACTGCCTCTTTCTTAGGATTTTGTTGACTTGGTGTATCCCATTGCGTATTGAGTTGATTTATTGCTTTTTTAGAAATCATTTGTACATAGTACATGCACATTGAACATTGTTTCAGTGCAATTAATACCATGTTTAAGAAAAAACCTTTCGCGGCCAATGCGTTGCGAACCCACCTGAAATGCAGAGGACGTTGGTTCGAATCCGAACAGCAAGAAATTTAGTTTACTTCACTTCACTTTATTACCTTAAAGACCCCACATTGGGGGTATTACATAAGGGGTGGGAGTACAAACATTGATTGAATATGATTGCCTACATGATATTTATGAAGTGCATATTTAAACTGTTTACAAAACTAGATGGGCAGGTGATGGCATCAACATCGTGGGGAAGGCCATTCCAGTCTTTTGCAGTGCGAAGAAAGAATGATGAAGAAAAAGTGACGGTGCGGGCGCGCTGGCATGAAACTGCTAGTGGATGGCCGGTGCGATGAGGTATGCGAGCTGGCGGTGTGATGTAGGGTGGTTGGCCGAGGGAGCTGTAAAAAAACTTATGGAACAGATTAAGAGAAGCAATGCGACGACGATGGGCAAGAGTTGATAAACCTGATTGCCGTTTAAGTGACGATACACTGATGTCATATGAATAGGAAGAATGAATGAACCTCGTGGCGCGATTTTGGACAGATTCTAGTGAACTGATGAGATATGCTTGTTGCGGGCTCCAGATAGCAGATGCGTGTTCTAGTTTAGGTCGGATGAGCGATTGGTAGGCGAGAGAATACTTTGAGGGGCATGCCGCAAATGGCGTTTCAAAAAACCCAATGATCGGTTAGCTGATGCGACGATGTTCGTAACATGTGAGCGCCAGGAGAGATCCTGGCACAAGGTGACGCCTAAGTACTTGTATAAGCATGCAGATTCTAGTGGAGGGTTAGCAACCGAGTAAATGAAAATGTGGGGTTTACGCCGGCGGTGAAAAGATACGAGTTTACATTTATTAGGATTAAGCGACACTAGCCAGTCATCGCACCAGGCATGTATTGCGTTAATGTCGTTTTGGAGCTGTGATTGATCAGAGGTGTTGGAAATTGTGCGGTAAATAACGCAATCATCTGCAAACAGACGAACATTGCAAACCAGGTTTGAGGGTAAGTCGTTTATATAGATTAAGAATAGGAGGGGAGCTAATGAATTATTGCAATTTCTGAAATACTCCTAATAGGGGAACCTTGTGTAATTTTGGCAGCATACGGAGCCTTCTCCCATCCGTTTTGGAGCTTTATTTGTCAATGTGAAGCCTTTGAAATGCCTGCACATGGTCACGTAATTGTGACGTCATAATCTGGTCGACAATTCTGAGTTCTTCTGCACAATTAAATATTTCAGAAACGCAGTCCGCCTACTACTGCTACGTCGGTAAACGTATGCCGTTAATTGCACGTCGAGCTCTGATAATATCCGATTCGATACCCCATGTAAAAGTACAACAGCGCTGTTAGCCCTGTCTTGAACTCTCCTTCAGCAGAACATTTCGTATATAGAACTGTACACTACAGCCCTGCGAATGCAGCTCTTCTAATGGAACCCACGATCAGCTTTCGCGCGCTGATCTAGGCCGGCTCTGCAATCTTGGAAGCTTGCTGGCAGCGTTAACTCTCTAAACTGCGTGTTATATTAATGCGTACGCATTGTATGGCTATGTAACTGGGCTTCGCAAGGGCGTGATCGTGTTAGGCTTGTAGAAGAGGAACTAGTTGGTATATTGGAGAGGAAATGCTAGCATCAGATAGAGCGTCAAAAAACGTGTGCAAGCGACAAAATGGTTATTATAGGTTAATCAGGTAATTAATTAGCGCCCAACTTGGGAGCCATGATCGCCGCCAGCCAAGATCCGGTTTCGGTTCTCTGCTTGTGGTCACGCGTCTCAGCGGATTCCACGTGACCAAGCGGAACGCCTGTTGTCATCCTTTGAACGTGTGAAATTTCACCGGCGTTCTATAACTGGTTTAGAGGAAAGGCGCAGTATATGTCCCTCGCAAAATCCCGTTGACACGTCACGCTGACAGCACAGCAACGCTCAGGCTTACGCATTAGCTTGCAGTGACGTGGCCGAGCGCTAACGACGTAAGGTTGCCTGACATTAGGCTTGGCAGGTGCTGCCTCCTCGGGCCTCTCATTTTGCATGGGAGGGTGATATCAGATTCAACCTATCAGGACTCTTATTTTCGCGTTATCCCTAGGCCATGCAGGCATGCGTATACGGCTTGGTGAAAGCAGGCTTTCAATGTGGTCTGGTAGCCTATGCTATAGCATAATATCGTTAAAGGATGTTAGCCAAGTCTGCGCCCTAATTTTTCGATCTTGTTACATTTATCATCATATTTCTCTCATATTTCTCCAGTTAACCCGGCCCGGTGCTAGCTGCATTTATTTCACCGCTGCTAACGTCTTAACCTCATCCGTGCACCTAACTTTCTTCCGCCCCCTGCTACGCTTTCCTTTCATTGGAATTGAGTTTGTTACCATAAGCGACCATCTGGTATACTCTCTTTGCACTATATGTCCTACTCAAGCCCATTTGTTCCCGATTTCCACTAGAATATTTGTAACTTGAGTTATTTCTCTGACTCACGCTTCACGTTTCCTATCTCTTAACTTGAACACACGCTCGCTATCCTTGCGGCGCCAGATGATCGGCCCGATGAAAACACTTGTCAACTTTCTGCCGTTCACCACGTTTACGCTGTGTGAAGTCGACTGTCATTACGTCTTCGTGTCTTCGCTACCAGACAAATTTGACAGCAGTTTATTGCGCCATCCATCCGCATAAGTTTTCTGATTGCGGCACTGTGCGTGCAGACGCGAGCACATCCAGCAGGGCAAAGCAGCTTCTCCGCAGCGCGTTTTCCGCAGTGGTTGCCGGGATTGCACACTTGCAAAACACGGATTTTCCCGGTGCGTGGCGGGCAACGAAAAACTGCCCGGCAAGGTGGGCTTCCGGTGATCGAGGACAGCGGGCGCTAACCGGTGCGGTTGATCGAAAATAGATGGTGTACACCAGGAGACTCCAGTGCGAACTGGTGGGGGCGATAGAGGATGCTATTAAATAGATGCAGCGAGGTACAGCAGCGAGTTTGACACTGCTGTATTCAAACGGCAACTTTGAAAGGACACTTGCTTGATCGCGTTCACTCAAGTAAGTTTGTGAAAGTTGGCTTCGCAAAACCAACTCTCTAATATGTTTTTAAAGCAGGCTTTGAGCAAGGGTTACAGTCTTCGCGTAAATTACGGAGACATTGGAGATGTACGCAAAAGCCTACTAAGGGACAAAGCATTATCTGAAAATCCGTGTCCAGTACAAACCACACCTGTTGCGCAGACCACAGTCTACAAAGCACGCTTCTTGGTAAGGTATGACTTCTTGACGCGTTCTATTTGTTCTTTGTTAACCGGGTTCACGAACGTATTAGTTTGTAGCCGCCTCCACGCGATAGCTTCTCTATTATTTAGGCTAAAATCTGGCGGGGTGCAAGTCTACGTCCCAATTTATAATGGTCGATGAGTTCCCCGTAATTTTGCAGACGCTCGTCGTATGCCCAGTGTTCCGGGCCCTGGTGACGTCATGACCTATTGGGACGGTACATAGCGTGCCCCTCGTCGAACACAACTAGCATTTCATTGAATGCATTAGAGTTCACCGGCGTTCTATAAATCGTTTACGATTTATAGAACGCAGTGTCTGTCACTTGCGGAATCCTGCTATCATCCTCATGGTAGATAAGGAGAATTATGAATCACGTTTCAAGATGCGTGCCGTGGCGCAGTAGTAAAGCGCTCAGCTGGGGACACAAGGGGTGGAGGTTTGATTCCTGGTGACGAAAAGGTTTATTAATTTATATTTAAGTCTCGCTCTCATGTCGACAACGATTACGCATTAGACTTTAGCCTGAATACTTAGGGGAATGGAGGGCTGAACTAGCACCTATTCCGTCGGGAGGATTCAGACTTTTAGGATTTAATACATATTAATTCAAGGAATATACACATCGTATGCCAATAAATCTCTTTACTGCATTTAAAGTAGCCTAATACTGATAAGTGACCCTTGGATATATATTAAATGAACAGATAACCAGTTTGAATGTGTCTTGGGTTATCCAAGCAGTTAGGGCTAAGCTGCTAGGACACATCCAGACGTACAAAGGTTGGGCTGGTATGCGAACAGTACCTTCCTAGAGAGGGTGAACTTGTTCAGCGAACCGCTCATTCTTGCTGCTTTGTTGGCGTAATGGAGTAGGCGACAATTTGCAGTTGAAATTCTGGGAATCGAAAACAACCATTCCTCCTTTCACGCGTGGCATTTGTAAAAGAGAACAAAGAAAAAACCAAACCACAAGCCTTATTGCACCAAGTAGAAACCAGATTGTTCAAGCAAAAAAGCATAGCAAAACATAGACAGCCTTCGTGTCATTGCACACAATTCCGTACTGCAACATCATACAGTAATCAAATATAAACGTTAAAGGTGACATATCACCTTATAAGAAGCTGCGTTGAGCCATGACGTCGCTGTGGCCATCAATAAAATAGATTGTTGCGCTAGTTGCGTTCGCTGCATTTAATATCGTCGAGGTGATATAGAAGATGACTGGAAGGTTCACGTCAATCGGCTATAGTACATTAACAACAGATCTACCGAATGTTTTGAGGACTTCAGCTCTGCTTCATGGGCATCTGCTTTTTCACAGTTGAGTTGTATCTAGCCGTAAAATTTAAATACCTAACTGTATATACATAATTACACCAAGGTCACATATTTCACACCTTACAAAAAATGATGGTAGTGTTGTGACAAAGAAAAGTAAAGATAAAATGATTTCAAAAAACTGAAAGTCAATAAATTATGAATATTGTTTACCATTTTTATTATTAAAACGTAGCAAATAAAAACAAATCGTTTTATTTTATTTATTTGAACATAGTGCTGCCCCTTCGTTCTATTTCAGGAGTGTGTTTAGAGGACATATTGTCGGGAACAAAGAACAGAACACTGCAGAATAATAGGGGCAGCATGAACAATGCAGTCATTACAAACAAAAATACAATATATTGCAAACAAGGAGCTCTTACAATTCAATAGTTACTAAAATCTTATGATGGAAGAGAAAAGTAGCACCACAGAACAAATTCCAGGATTCTATTACTAGAGGAATGAAGCTGTATCTAAAAGTGTCAGTACGGGCAAAAAAGGGTGTGATATTGAGGAAATTGTGTCTTGTAGTATTAGACGGCTTAGCTTAAAATAGCTCCCAAGAAATCCGGAAAGAAGAGTTGATAATGCAATGCAAGAATTTCAGTGATTCTGTGCGTCGGCGATCAAAGAGGGGTTGCTAACGTAGTAAAGAAAGTGTTACAGGATATGAAAAATCCCTCTCAAACTTGTAGGAGATATATTGTAGGCAAGGCATTCGGCTCCGGAATCTGCAGCGCCTGATGCTCAAGGAAGACGACGACAACCGCACAATGCTCTCTCCACGCTCGTGCATGCACTTGAACAAGCTGCGATTATCATCGGGCTGGTCATTATTCCCGGCGTGGAGTTCTGTGTAAGGTCTATTAAAATTGAGTTCCCCATCCAAGTATTGTCTAACACTTTCGCGATGAGGAAACACCACCCAAACTATCCCACCCTCTCCATCGGCTGTCATCTTATTCGGCGCAGCGTGACCTAGCCAACTTTAGTGGCACAGATGACATTTATATAGAAGACTGGTTATCGTCATATGAACACTCAAGTGCGTACAATACGCGGGAAAAGGCTGTTAAGCTCACGTACGGTATATTTTATTTTAGGGACTTTGGCCCTGCCAACCTGTAGTTTTGCAACCACGAGGCCGACATCTCTAACTGGACAGCTATCAATACCAACCTGACCGAACTTTTTTCAGTCCCGCTGTCAGTAACCTTCGCGCGAGAAAACTTTGCAATGTCGGACACAGCGAACTGACGAAACCTTTACCAGATGTCGTGGACCTCTGTAAACGCAAACACCCTACCAAGAGCGAGGCGGATAAGGTAAAGAATAATATGAAAGACTGCCTATGTTGCCTTCGAGATACTCGTGCAAAAACCCCACTGACTGTGTCCGATGTCATCAGCTCCTGCACAAGCTTCAATGAGCCGTGCAAAGCGGCTTTCCACCCGCCGTGCTTGACTTCTGGAGGCCACCCTTTTCAACGTGGATTTCACCGGGGACAGTGTTTTGGATCACCACTCACTCTTTTATCACATTCAGCAGTTTGTTTGCTAGGAAGTCGCACGCCACCGCCAGATCGAAGGAATTCACCCTTTTTTAAGCAAGAAGTTGGGCAGGCCGACCGACTCTGTGACTTGTGGCCCGTCCATTGGCGACTCGGCTAGCAAGAAATAAGCTGAAGTGCTGTACGAGGCACTGATCCCAAACCTGCTGCGTCTCGACAGTACAATCCAAAACGATCAAAAACAATTTGAATTAAAATTGATAACCACTCACAACGTTTGTTCAATAAACGCCATCCTGGAAGTTTACAAGGGCATATAGGTAAAAATCCCGGAATTAGTGCAATGATTTAAACAGAAAAGATTTACATCACCGTGGGCAAGGAAGCGAAGAAATGTCTTATCAAAGAAGTCAGGAACATACGTTGTTACATCTTCCAAAATAGCATATCTATTAATTTTTGCGCGCCACTGTTTCGATGCACCATTCTCCGCGTCTATACGCAAATTGCGTGATCGGCGGCAATGAAGAAAACTCGCTATGGATTAAAGTAGAACACTAAAAGCAGTCGCTATCACACTACTGACTGGTGATGTCATGTATTGAGTGCACAGCATGTGTTTTTCAAAATGTCAACTCATTTATGATTGATAACCCTTTAAGGTACGTAGATTATGGATTCCAAAGTTGCAGTTTGGTATGTACTTGTCTTGGTTTATAGTCTCATATATCGAAAAGTTGTAATATCAGCTTCACTGGCCAACAGGGGTCGCAGCGGTGGCATAGTGGTAGAACATCCGCCTCGCATGCAAGACTGGGGTTCCAATCCCGGTGCCACGCAACTTTCCACTGTATAGAAGAAAACATCTGCGTGACGATGGAATTGCATAAACAGGTTTGGGTGCGACCTGATGCCAGTGAACATCTCAAACAACGCACTCCATCACCAGAACAGGAGTTGGCCACCCTGGTGCGGTAATTGGCCGGAACCTCCCATGATTAGTCCCATAAAACCCCGGCCTCCAGTCACCAGCGGCTGCGGAACAACTGACCACGGCGGCGGTCAGACATGTGACACAGCAAGGGGTGCTAAGAATGCCTGGCTCCGCTGGACCGGCTGCCATTGGATACAGACCCTGGCAATGTTTAACGTTAGAACCCCAGTTAGTGAAGCGAGTTTAGAAGTGCTGTTAGAGGAACTAGAGGGTATGAAATGGGGCGTCATAGGGCTTAGTTAGGTTAGGAGGCCGAATGAGGCATACAGTGTACTGAAGGATGGGCATGTACTGTGTCATCGAGGTTTACCGAGGAGGCGAGAACTAGGAGTAGGTTTCCTTGTCAATAAGTATATAGCGGGTAATATAGATGAATGCTATAGTATTCATGAGAGGGTGGTAGGCATCGTAATTAGCATGATAAGCGGTATAAACTGAAGGTTGTACAGGCCTATGCACCTACATGTAGTTATGATGACCAGGCTGTTGAAAGCTTCTATGAAGATGTAGAATCGGCAATGCGAAAGGTAAAGACGCAGCATACTGTACTAATGGTCGACTTCAATGTCAAGGTAGGGAAAAAGCAGGCAAGAGACCAGGCAGTAGGTGACTATGGCTTCGGTCCTAAAAATAGCAGGGGGGAGTTACTAGTTGCGTTTGCAGAGTGTAATAACTTCAGAATCATGAATACCTTCTTCCGGAAGAACCGTTAGAACCGAAAATGGACTTGGAAAAGTCCTAACGGGGTAACTAAAAATGAAATTGACTTCATATTGTGTTCAACCGTGCGGATAGTGTTACGACACAGAGGATGTGAATTGGGCACTCCCAACAAACAAATGGCTCGCTGGCTATGTATGCCTCGGTGTGCAGTTCTACACGGCCACGGCTGTGGTCAGAGCTAGCGGCGGGGCGTCCGGTTCTGAGAGCGGAGCCCGAGTCCCGTGAGAACCCCCACAATGTACTGAATGTAAAGTGGATCATTGAGATAAGAAAGCAGAAAAAACAGCAAAGGATATAGGA
Organism: Amblyomma maculatum; assembly: GCA_023969395.1. Classification (NCBI taxonomy): domain Eukaryota; kingdom Metazoa; phylum Arthropoda; class Arachnida; order Ixodida; family Ixodidae; genus Amblyomma; species Amblyomma maculatum. The sequence goes on from JAJIZL010034301.1 coordinate 72,804, forward strand.
TATTAACTGACACATGAACTTCAAGCTTCCTTCATACACAGAGTCAATGTGACTTTTACCGTCAAGTGATCTTCTTGCGGATGCTAAATCTACGCTGACAGTGCAAATGAAAAAAAAAAGGAATCGCGCGTATTTCCTTATTCCTCCTGCCCAGTTTAGAGGAGCGCATTGGTTGCTGACAGTACTAGAGTTAAACAACACACGCGACAAAGGGCAACCAAGAGTTTGAAAATGCTGGGCGACAAAATTTAGTTACCCATCATTGGCCGTGTTTAGTCGTCACTGCCCTGACCTTGACAATGCCAGCGCACCCCTGTCGTGACTTCATCGTCACGACAGGCCGACTGACGATGAAGTAACAAAGTACCAGCAATTGGTAGGTGCGAGAGCGGTTCTGAGTCGAGTCACTTGGTGCTGAATAAGGGACGGCTCACACTCACAATTAGTTACACTCACAATCACCCTAATGGCCAGCGGCGACACGGCGGAAGTGGTGTTGCTTTGCGCCATCGACGGCTGTGGTGTTCGTCATGAACACACGAAGTGATGACGCTAGCGATGGGCTGAATGTGAACGTTGCTTAAGAGCGACAAGAGCCGCTCACAATTCTTTTGCGAGCACTAACAAAGGGAAAACGGCAGCAATCTATGCGGCGACCGACGTACTCGTGCGGCAATAATGACGACGGCCTGACGCGATACACGGCGAAGAGCGGTGTACGAAGAACTTTTGACGTGCCGGGCGAGGTGTTTTGACGCATGTTGCATCTCGGCGAGGATGTGTATGAAGGTCGCTTGATGAATGTGGTCAAAATGCAAAAGATGGCGCTGCAATGCTGTTTTCTTCTGGGTGGCGCGCACGAAGCACCCTTCATAGGTCGTGGGATCACGTCAAGGCACGTACCGAGAGCTAGCAAGCATCGGAGAGCCTTTGGCGCTGAGCTGGGCGGTGATTCCCGCGAAAATCGAAAAAGCTGTTTCGGAGAGTGCTCAAACATATTTATTTAAAACAGTGGATGGTTGCGCAAATTAAATCTGATTTGAGCAAAGTTCGTGGAGAGTCTGCGCATTCACTTAGGGCCATTCACTACTAGATAAATGACTTTAATCATGGCCCAACTTTGACGCAATATGAAGCATGTCCTGAGCATTCAGTGGGTGTAACCACGACAGAAACGGTATCGAAAATTTATGGAATCATGATGGAAGACCCCATAGTGAATGTACCTGAGAGAGCTGAAGTTGTAGTATCCCAACACAGAGAGTTCAAAACATTCTTCACAAGACATTTGCACATGAAGAAGGTTTCTGCGTGTTGGGTGCCACAACTGCTAACCGTCGACGGAATGCGCATGAGGACCGACATCTGGAAGCAATGTTTGTCGATTCTTGATCACACTCCTCAGGACTTTTGGCATTGATCTGTGACTATTCACGAGACCAGGGGGCCTCACTACACTCCAGAATTCAAGCATGAGTCAAAACAATGAACTGGGCTAGATTAAGGGGCTCTAAAAAGGAAAAAACTGTTCAGCCGAATGGTGACGGCAACAGCTTTTGGGATTCAAAGGAAGTAATCTTTCTTGACTGCTTGCAAAACAGAAAACCGATGACTGGAAAATGTTATAACACCCCGGCAGCATCTGAAAAGAGAATTGAGCAATAAGCGACCTGGTTTGGTACAAAAGTACAATTCTTTCACAAAGAAAATACTTCCCCTCACAGATCGCTTGCTGTAATAGCGAATTTGCCCGAGCTAGGCTTCAAGATTGTGCCTCATTCACCCTATTCTTCAGATTTGGCTCCCTGTGACTTTTTCCTCTTCCCAAATCTGAAGATATTGCTTGGTGCATTGAAATATTTTTCAGTTGAAGAGGTCATCTCAGTCGTGAATGACTACTTCAAAGGCTTGGAGCCGCACTTTCTTTATGATGGTATGAAAAAAATTGGAGCACCGCTGGAGGACGTGTGTAGAGCTGGGAGGGGACTATTTTGAAAATGAAATATTGGTTGGAGAAAATTTTAGAAGGGTTTTCTGGCGGGCTAGTTGGTGCTTGTCGTTCATGAATAAACTGCGCGAAAAAAACTCAGAGACAGAAAACACGTACACACACAGAGCGCAGAACTTCCAACTTTTATTCGTAAAACGCTTCCAGCATGCCTTTTATACGCTCAAAACAACCACCAAAGGAGAGAATGTGCTATCTTTATTTGCTTTTTACCACACTTATCAAACGACTCTCATACTGTGGCTGTGAAACGCGATGAACGGAAAGGTGTGTGCGACAGAGAGTGCTGTCTGTCCGGTAGAAGATAATGTGTGCGCTGCGCTTTTTTTTTTACTGCTAGAGGTTTCCAAGCCAGTACTAACAACGAGGCGTGCATCGGCCTCACGCAGCCGACAGCTCAAAAGTGTGCGCGACAGGTAGCGTAGCTAGAGCAGTGGCGAAGAAAGGCTTCCTTAGTGACGGCGGCATACCCGTTGTGATCGGGTTTGTTGACTACACGGCGGATGCCCACGAGTAGCCTATAGCTGTCCCTCTTATCAGATATTAGATTCAACGTGATTCGCGCCATGAACCCCCACTGCCTCGGATCGTGGATGATGCTTCCATTTGCTGGTATTCTCGGCTGCACAAAAGTCGAGGCGGTCTGCTGCTAGACGTCAAATTTCGTTCGGATGAGCACTCAAAAACTCCGTTGGTGTTTGGGCGACCACGAATGTATATATAACCCAATTACACGGTGCAGTGCTTCGCGTCGTGTGAAGACGCAACAACGAGAAGCGTTGCTCTTTGGAAGAAAAGTTATAGGAGGCTCCACATGCCTCACGTGTACTGCCGTTCTTGGACTTTTATAACCGTTGAAACATAATGCACGTAGTATATTGTTGAAATGTATACTATTTTCTATGTAGGAAAAAAAAGATAGCAATTAGTGTGCATGATGCTTCTATTGAGTAGAAATGGGACACCATTTATACCGATATACGCCAGGGATGTGGCATCCCTGTCCAACCTGTCCAGAAGGGTTATACAAATTTACATACATCTCCACAAGGTTAGTGGATGACTGCATCGGCATCCTGAAGAGCCACTTCCGGAGCATGCAAAAGCACCAGATGCACCTCTACCAGACGGAGCATGTCTCCTACATGATTGCAACACGTGCCGTGTTTTATAAGATCTTTTAATGTCTTCCTACCTGCGGACGAGAAGTTTGCTGCTGGATTGGACAAGGGTCACATCTGCATGCAGTAAGTGGGATCACAGATGACATGCATGCCTTCAGGGAAAACCCATGCAAAATTATGTTGTAGGCTATTGCAGAGAAACCGCCACCAGAAGCTGCCACAGCTGCACATGGTGCGGCAACAGCTGCGGTGTCAATCACAGTACAGCAACCGGCCCATGACAGGCCACATGTGGCTGTTCAACTGTCACAGACAGCCATGTGCCAGTTACATCTCGTTTCATGTCTGTGCCTAGAAACCTTCTGCGGTAAAGAAGCCTGTCCTAGTGTCACACATACAAACACCTCATCTGTGAATTCAAACTGGTCGTCGTATACCCACTCACTGTTGCTGTCAACGAAACACATTGGTGTTTTTGTGTGCATGTCATTGAGTGCATCAAGTGTTGCAAAACAGGGCAGGAATGGCGATACTTGTAATAATAGGAAAGTCTCACATTGTTTGATAATCAGGTGTATTAAGTGCACACCTTTATTTTGTTACAGATTTTCACCCGCTTGACTATTCAGCAGAGTAACCAACTTCTTGCTGCAGCACCGGCAGTTATTAACACGTGCTGCCCACTTCTGCTACAAAGTCAGAGGTGACACACCAGAATAATTGTTTAATGTCTGTAAGCTGGCGTACTACTCATTGCAGATCTGGGAAATTTCAGAAGCAAGAAACAAAATATTGCGCATAAAACTTCGGGAAGTAAAGGCAAAGAACAAAAGTAAAAAATATCGACTTATGGATTAGAAGCTTGCGATGTATTCATTGCAAGTTTGGAACATTTCACAAGCAGGAAAATAAGGGTTTCACGTAAAAGTGCAGAAACATGACACAAGTAGTGTTATGTACGATTTCTGTGCAGGGCCTCTTCATCCATTACTCTTTCAGGACTGCAGGCCTGAAAATACCATTAGGATACAGAGAACGGGTGCATATCACAGATGATGTCAATTTTGTGGAGTGAGACTAGCACCGTTCCTTTAGAATAAACAGTGTAGCACATCAAGATAAGGTGACAAATCGAATGCGTAATATATACTGAAAGTTTTAGTTCTCACAGGGACTGTAGCATACGCATAAAATCTGTATAGGCACAAAAACAGGTACAACATCGCAGATGCACCAATGAAATGTTGTGGGTAGAAGGCAGCACTCATAAGGCTGAAAAATAAACCACAGGGCACATTACAATAGGCGCTACATCGAAAGCCCTTTCCTGGTCGCCCTGCAGCGAATGAAGGATTCCGGTTCAGTCCCGGCCTAGGTGAAACCATTCCCATGGTCATGTTCTTTAAAAAATATCCTGTTACATACAAAAAGATGATCATGCAGCTAAAGAACTTCATTTTGGACCACGCGACATGCTTCAAAGTCATCTTGAGATGGAAATAGAACCACAGATCACATGCCTGCCCGTTGTACTCTGAGTACTTTCCTCATCGCTACTAGTAAGTGCCGACTGAAAACACTCCGCAAGATGTCTTCGCCGGCTTTCGTGCTGAGCGCTCCATGCAAGTTTAGCTTTGCAGACTCTTCGCCTTCACTGTGTGTAATCAAGTTTTTCTAAGCACTTGCAACACCCGCACAGGACCCGGATTGCGGACGCCCGTGAAAAAGCAGTATCTAGCCAGGGAACCAGTTCTTTTCTTCCAGGCGGCTGTGTGTGCGTTTTGACTCTATTGGCGCTCCTTCGCGGCAAAAAAAAAACGGCTGAAGAGAAAACATAATGGCAAAATTGATAACGCTTCTTATTCTGCGTGATGTTATTCAGTGTGAAAGAAAGTTCATTTCCGAAATAACTTGCAACTTATCTAATTTATTGCGTATTCTTTCCGCCATTTTAAAAATGTTAGCAGATGGCCCCTTATGTGACTATTGCGTATTCTTTCCGCCATTTTAAAAATGTTAGCAGATGGCCCCTTATGTGACTTGTGCCACTGAAGAAGCACTAGGCTTTATTTTGACCGGATAGCTCCAGCCTGGAATCATGACCATTAATTGGACAATTTTTAAATCCGCATCTCAATTTCACGTCATGTGCTCGCCATTTGGACGGCACGCTCACAAAATTGTAAACCGAGTGCGAAATTCTCCTTTGATGTGTTCTCGCCCCTTACCCATGCCCGTACCCGCTGATTCATTCGCTGATTTCTTATCGCTCATAAGCTCGTCATGACGTTCGTTATGGAAAAGAAGCTGATACAACTGCCTTGTTAGAATCTCAGTGGTCATCGTGGGCGCAGACAAGCCAGACGCTAATGATTGGCTGGATAAGTACGAGCGCTGCGGCAGGAACCACCACTCGGAAGCAAGCATCATGATGGCTAACCTGATTTTCTATTTGCCGGGAACAGCTGGCACGTGGTTCGAAAAGCAACAAACATGGTGACCTGAGAAATCTGCAAACACAAGCTTCAAGATTTGTTCGGGAAGCCCAGTGGGCAGGCTCTCGCAGCAAAAACAGAACTTTCGTCTCGCGACTAGTCCTCCACACAGTCCTACCTTGCCTGCCATCAAGATGTGCTCGCGTTGTGTCGCAAGGTTTGCATCTCCATACCGGAAATTGAAAGGATAGGGCCTTTCTTGAAGGGTATTGCGAATGACGCGTTCAATACCCTTTTTGAACGGATTCCTCTTCGGTCAACTCGATGCTTCAAGTGCCGAAATTGCAGCAGGCTAAACGACTTCTCCAACATCGCTTTGAGCGCCTTCCGAACACGGCGGCTATTTCGTCCTGTGATGATCTGGCCCCTTTGCAACAGCCATCTGATCACACGGCCATGACTGATCGTCAGGTTAGAACTCAAGGCCTTAGCTCCTGCACCACTCACGTCTCCACTGCCCGGCACCATGGCCTTGATACAGACCGTTGTCCGCCAGGAACTTGGAAACGTCGACCTGTTAATGACCCTCGTGTCGCCCCCGTCACCATCGCATCCTGCTCCTCTAGTGGCTGCTGCGACCACTAATCAAGCCCTTCCCACGTCACTACCTTACTCACAATCCTTCAGAGAGGCACGCGACAGGTCAATTTCTCTCTTTTGCTATCGAGCCGGCCACACTTCGCGTTATTGTCATAGCTGTACCTTCCCCACCCCTGGTTTCAATTGCAACGTTGACCGTCGGGGCTAATGTGGACCTCGACTCGTCCCTGCCCAACCTGAGGAGCTCCGTCCCGCCTATAATAAACCTGGACATTCCCGTCCTGGACCAGATGAACCTCGCAACGAGGCCGTTCCAAGTGTCCGTCGCTCCAGCTGATCTCCATATCCATACCCTCGTCGCTTCCGTTCACCAGTACCTCGTCGCATGTCCTCCCCATCATACGCCGGCATCTACTTAAGAAACTAGCCAGTGCCGCGACCGGAACTGAATCTGCATTATCGACCCGGACTGCAAACTAAGTACTAACCCGCGCACCCAGACGTAATCTCATTGATATACTTGTTGACGGGGACCCAGTTTGTGCCATTATTGCCGGTACTCACATTTGTGTTCCCAGTTACTCGCTCCGTCGGCGCCTCAAGAAAATTCTCACACGCGCTACCTCATCTACCTTTCGTGCTACTGATGGCAACACAACAACATTGATTGGTATGTGTACTGCCAGAATTAGCACTGCCGATCGCCCATCGATGTGTTATTCAGTCCTCACCAGTTGCCCTCAAGACGTTATATAAGGCCTCGACTTTTTAACTGCCCACTCAGCTCTCATTGACTGTTTTTCTGGAGTGCTTCATTTAGGCCTGCCGCAATCTCCTGACTAACAAGATTCTCCAACTTCAACGCTCCTTCGCCGCTCCGCAACATTTTCTCGCCTGCCACCAGAAGCCGCTGTTGATTTGCGCACATCGCCTTTTTTCTCCATTTCTGATGGCGACTACATTGTGTGCCCGTAATCGACCTGACTCTGCAGCGTAGAATCGCGCTCTCGTACAAAATTATGTACTTAGCGAACAACCACACTTATATTCAAGTGTTGAACTTCAGTTTGTTTTGTGCAAGTGCTTCGTGAGGGCATTTTTCTAGCCTATTTTACCCATTGTCTGACTTTGATGTGTCTGCTTTTATAACTGATCTTAATGATAAAGTGCCGCCACGACCTGTACCGTCTCCTCCTCTAGAGGCCCGCATATCAGGAATAGTTGCTCCTTGACTTCCGTCAAGATTATAATAAAGCACTTAAAAGCCTTCTGACTTCGTTGAGTGATACTTTTTATTTTGATGACCGCCCCTTGGATCAAACGAACCTAGTTTGTCATCGCATTGCTACCGCAGACGCCAGCCCATTTCAGTGGAAAGCTTAGCGGGTCACCATTTCTGAAATTCTCGTCTTACGATATTAAGTAGACGTGACGTTGACAAGTGACAGTAGAGAGCCTTCGAGGAGCCCATGTGCGTCACTTGTCGTGCTTGTTAAAAAGGGCAATACCTGGAGGTTCTGTGTTGATTACCGACGACCTAATAAGCTTACAAAGAAGGGCGTTTACCCACTGCGCAAGATAGATGATGCTCTCGACTCCTTGAATGGTGCCAGCTGTTTCTCTTCGATTGATATTTGTTCTGGTTATTGGCAGATCGCTGTCGACGAAAGGGACCGAGAGAAGACCGCCTTCGTCACTTTCGATGGACTGTACCAGTTGAAGGTGAAGCCTTTTGGCCTGTGTAAAGCGCCCGCAATGTTTGACCGCATGATGGACTCTCTTTTCATTATGCACTCCAACAAAACTCGTCCTGTGAGTGCATTTCCTACACCCCGCTGTACCAGTGACGTGTCTAGTTTCTTTGGCCTATGTTTCTATTTTGCTGAGGCCAAGACAAATCTCAAGCCTTTTCTGAGCTGATTGCAGCCTCTATCAATCCGTCCATCCTGGCACACTTAAACTCCTCAGCTCTAACGGAGGCACACACTGACCCAGTGGTCACGGTGTTGGTGAAATTTTCGCTTAACTGCAGGTGAGTCGCACTCACGTCGTTATTTATGCCAGTCACCTCCTTTCTATGGCTGAGCAAAATTATTCGATCCGAGAACGTGAGCGTTTAGCCCTCTTGTGAGCCATTACGAAGTTTCATCCTTGTTGTCGGGGTGGCGCAGTGGTTACGGCGCTCGACTACTGTTCCCAAGGGCGCGGGATCGAATCCCGGCCTCGGCGGCCGCTTTTCGATGGCGACAAAAAGCAAAGTGCCCGTGTGCTGTGCGATGTCAGCGCACTTTGCAGCATTATCAACCTCTTTGCAGGATTATCAACCACCTCAGCACTGATCACCCTGCTGTCACCCTCGCTTTCGTTGTACTTCACAACGGCACCTTATATCGGCGGAATATACGACCAGATGGCGCTGAACTTTTGCTCGTAGTCGGCGAACACCTGCGTGCCACCGTTCAGCAGCTGCACGATGCGCCCTCGGCGGACCATCGTGATGTATCTCGAAAGTACGACAGCATCCGCCGGCGCTTCTTTTGGCCAGGGCTCTACCGTTCTGTTCGTCGTTACGTGGCTTCTTGTGACAGGTGTCAGCGGCGGAAAAAGCCCTCAGTTGTGCCTGCTGGCTCCTACAGCCGAACAACATCGCAATGGAACCATGTTTCCGATTTTAGCCTTAATCTCTCCGGACCTTTCACTCTTTCTGCTTCAGGGAATAGATGGATTGCGGTGGCCATGGGCTATTCTACGTGCTACACTGTCACACAATCAATATCCACCAGTTATGCAATTGTCATGGCTAGGTTTCCTCTCCATGAAGCCATCGTGCTCCATGCTGCTCCACGCCAGCTGCTCACTGACCTTGGCCGTTGCTTTCGTGCTCGAGTACTTCACGAAGTCTTCCTGTACTACTCTATTAAGCACTATTTAAACACCGCTTGTCATCTACAAACGAAAGGCCGCATTAAAAGGCTCAAACTCATGCTCATGGACAGGCTGTCAATATATGTATCGGATGAATACCCCGAGTGGGATATTACTTTGCCGTTTGCAACGTTCGTGTATAATTTCTGCCACCAGGATACAATAGGATACTCGCCCTTCTATCTTGGATTCGGCCGCGACCCCTCATATCCATTTGACTACGTAGTGCCTCCCACTGCTAATACAAGTTCCTATGTTCGTTACGCAATCCCCAGAGTTGACACCGCCCCTATTATTAATCGCCACCTACTGGCTTCCTCCCAAAGCTCTCAAAAACACTGCTATGATTCTCGTCATCGGGATGTCCACTACTCTCCGGGCTCTCTCGCCTTGCTCTGGGCTTCCGTTAGTCACTTGGGGCTGTGTGAGAAGCTCTTGCCGTGCTACACAGGCCCTTATGGTGTTTACAGCAAGTCACTTCCGTGTCATCCGAGACCACCCCTGTGCATCCGCCATTATAGTTCGCTTTGCCAAGTGCCGATATGGTTCATGTCGCCCGAATGCAAGCATACTACTTTAACTGTAGTGCTCCGGCTTAGTACTCACCATGATTGAGCTTTAGGCGGCGGGGGTAATGTTACCTATATATCATTGCAGAATACAATGACCAACACCAGAGACAGAAGACGAAGTGGTAGCAACGGTTGGTACAATGAGAAGGTTAGCTCTTGCCGGTATATTCGCCCGTCATCAGCTGTTTTGTTTCTTGGACTAACCTTGCCACGCATCAATATATTATAAATTCGCTTTAGACACCTCGGCGCACATGCTCAGCCGTTAGTGCACTCGACTACGGTGCCTGGAAACCCAGGCTCGTGAACGGCCGTGGCCACTTCGTTTCGATGCTGGCGAAACGCTAGCCGCCCCTGTATTGTGCGATACTGAACAAGATTAGAGAAGCCAGGGTGGCCTGAGTCACTTTCAAATAAAACGGATATCAAACGACACCCATGAAGGATGGTCCTATAAGTGTCCTGTGTGCACCAACCCCGCCTTCCTTTTGGTGGTGATTACTACGAACACGTATTTTAGTTGTTTGTGAAGACATTTCAGCCAAAGAAATTGTACCCGTAATGCTTCGGTCTCCCTGCATATTACCCCTATTGTTAACACCACCACGTGATGATCTCACCTGTGTTTCTCAGCACTACAGTCAAACCACTCGACGTTTCCTTCTTTCGTTACATGTGGAAGCATTATCACTGCATAAGAACTAGCCGTTCACACACTAATGTTTTGTTGACTGACAGGTTGTAACATTTAGCAGCAAGTCCCGTTGGATGGTATGCGAAGAGCGGGGAGCGCTCACCTAGTATGTTTGATTTGGTGACTGAAGGAGAAAAATAATATTAGAGACGGGCTGTGGCGCCCGCTTTTTGATGGAGACGAAATGCAAGGCGCCCTTGCGCTATATAAAGTCAATGCACGGTAAATAGCCACATGTGGTAGATATGCTCGAAGCCATCTACTGCGGTTTCTTTCATGGCCTGAGTTGCTGTGAGATTTAAACGCCACAAACCGACTAACCTGATATTAGTGATTGAATAAGTTTTAGTGCTACGTTGCGAAAAAAAAGGAACACATTCAATTTCCGCGGTACAAAAATCAAATTATAAGGTCAGCACTTCAAGAGAAATCATGTTGGAAGCCAATACGTCTTTTAATTATTAAAAGTAAGTGTGCTGTTCAAATAATTGCTATGCAGCGGGAAGAAAATAACATCTTGCTTTGTGGCATCGTTAGAAATTTAAATATCACGTACGCAGTCTTCCAGACTGGCATTATCGTTTGAGAGAGCAGACACGATTATAATCGAGATGTTTTTCGGCAGTTGGCAATATGTACACGCCGAAAAATCAAATTTGTACATGTGCTGTGTTTCTGCGGCAGAGGTTAGCTCCGCGTGGCAATTAGCTAGTTATTTATCCCATCACTTTTGTAAAGAAAGCCGTTTCTTTTTTTGATAAGCTGGTGCTTTCGTGAATAATTCTCCAAGCTACTGCATTGTTAACGTAACGAGTGGCTTTCTTAATAACGACTTTTTGTAGCTGTCTGTCCCTTTGTAAAAAGAAAGTGCAAAGCGTGGTTTCGAAAAGAGACTCCACTTGTCCTGCGTTGGAAGGTTCCAATTCAACAGAACTAGCTGTCTTTGTATCTACAATTTAAAATAAACCCTGAAAAGATGAACAAACTTGTGTCATGGTTGCGAAGAAAATTACCTATTGAGCAAGTATGTAGCACAAGGAAAACTATAAGGATTAAACTGCTTTATTTCGTTTTAACAGAGAAACCCAAATTGGGAAATGATAGGCACATTTCTCTTGTGAAGCAGCTGGGAGGTCCTTTTCTCACGTGATCTTGTTGGGGGTGGTCTGATCAGATAGATAACTACTTTTAATTATTGCGGAAGCATTATATGGCGATTGTCCTGCCAGCAAAAATGTCCCCCTAGTGTTTCGTCAAAATTTATCCCCACAAAAGCGTCGCCCTATATATATGAGTGTGAAAACGTATATTGCAGTTGGGTTATATACTAATATGTTTGTAATATGTAACTGTGAGGCTTATCAGCTGCAATTACTTTATGAAATAAATGGATTTCTAAATTAGGTAATTTGTTCTAAGGGGTGTCTTCAAATATAGCGTGTTTACTGCGTAAAAAGATCGCTTGGTGCGTGAATTACTGTGAATTATTACAGAATTAGGAAAACAAAGGCCGTCTTTCAGTAATATTTATTGTATTGTTTAACGCTCCAATCAATGTCACGGACAGACAACTAGAAATTACGAGAACTAGCAATATATAACTGAAATACATCAATATATAATCATGATTTATTTGACTCAAAACTAATTCAATGATTTAAAATTGTTAGACCTCCAGGTTAAACGACCACGTCACGGGACAGTGAAGTTGCAGGAGTATGTGGCATAGCTTGGAAAATATCACGAGACGAAGTCATGTGGCAATCAAGTTGGATAAAACCATCACCTACTATGACAATATCATGGAACAATTTCACATGACAGTCAAGCTGCATTAAAATGTCATGTGGATATGAGAGTATCTATGAAGGTGAGAGGCAAATTGCATGAGTGTCATGTGACTGAGAGAACGCCATCCGACAGGAACAACGGGCTACCATTCAATCCCACACGTTCCCGAGTATTGCACCCAACGCGTGCCAATTAAAGAAAATTTCTACTCTCTGGCACGATCTCTGCCCTTTCTAACAAATGTACAAGGCGCGCACGATGTACCGTGTGTAGTAGAAACGCTTAGGATAACACATTTCTCCAGCTCCGATTCTGCAGTGTTCTTGGAAGGTTTTCTAAAAGACAACTTAACTGACGAAGGAAGCCTGACCTTATCAATAATAAAGAAGTGCGCGTTCACGTCATAAATGTCAAGGACAACCTGTATCTAATCAGCAAAGGTCAGCAATCCTACAGCTATGCCGCGTTTTGGAAAGTGGAGGAATCGGCGTTAGAATATCGTGCACTACGAAAACCCTTTTCGATAAAGATTTAACAAAACGTCTAGCGTACATAACATTTGTTAAGAGTATTGTGATATAGTCCAGACTTTCTTTAATTGTGACTGTTTTTTCTTTATTTCTACATTATGGCACAGAAAAGGAAAACATGCTCCTTCTGCACTTATCCAAACTGGCCTTCTTTTACGTTATACGACTGCTTTGTCGCGTATGCTCCTCATCTATCTCACTAACGAGCCAATTTAAATGCTACATTTCTGAACACAATTGCTACTAGGGCTCATTTTCCTGGCAATAAGGTATAACAACTTCGTATTAAACTGTCGCAGCACGTCTCAGAATAATTTGTATTGTGGAAAGCTGTGGTGTTGTGAGCACAGAAACGTATTTAAAGCTTTTTTTCTCCGGCAATTTTCAACATTGGAGATATCAGTACATGGTCTCCTCCACCATGTGCCTGTTTTATCAGGACATATTCGCTATCTTTTTTCTGGTGTTATCTACACTTCCTCTTCTAACTGCGAGTAAGTGCTTTTAAAATATGACGAATTATAGAATGATTTCTGAATAATATGTATGAGTACCCTCTTTGAGGGCCAAACAGTGCAATAGATCTAGAACTGGTCACTTCAGAATCATCGCATCCTCTGCAACGAAATAGATTGATTATTCGAGAGAAGTTTTCAGACATTTATTTCCTCTACATCCTATCAATCCAGTCTCAGCGATAGGGTAACTGAGCGCCGTTAACCTATCGATAAGGATCGATCGGACAGATGTGTGTCTGGCATCACGAGCGAGTGCGGAATGGTCACGTTGGCTGGTAATGTGGTTGGTAATTTACTCCAGCACTGACTAATAGGCAGGTACTGTGACGCCGAGAGATCATAAGATATATCTGAGCTGGTAGCGGTTTCTGCACATTGAAGGTGACGTGGATGATCATCGACTGTTTGCTGAGGCATGTGAAATCAAGAAACATGCGGCATAGCCATGTCTGCACGTGCTCAGAGCGGTTTCAGATTAGTTTGAGCACCGAATTTCAGCCAATATTTAAAGAAACAAAAACTGTATAACCTACAACAACCATGTCGTGCTGCAAAGGAAGAAACCTATATCAGCAACTTTGCTTTCCAGGTTACCACGTTCAACTCTTAAGGCGCGTTGGGTGGCCTGATATATTTTGTTCTTAAATATAAAATTAGTATTTAGAGAGACGGTCTTCAAAAGCATAAAAAGCGATGCGCTTTTCACAGGATTGGCGACATCAGAGTCAGTTGAAATAAAACAGGTATCGGGTTTGACGAGCAAGTAAATGTCGGGCTTGACAAACATCCGCAGTCATTTTAAATATTACTGAAATTACATGCTGCCTATGTATCATTAAATATTTCCCAATTACCCTCGCAGCTACAGAGCGGTAGTAGGATGACAGTATAGTTTTTTCATGTTATAGTATATACCAGGTGTACCAGATAAATGTAAACAAGCTCTTAAAGAAACAAGGTGTGCCCTAGCACTGTTAGGCAATTAGAAGATGCTTTAGTCGCCTGTGCTGAGCTGCCGTATTCATCGCTCACAAATAATGATTATTAAGTAAAGGCTAATCAATTTTAATTTATTGGGCAGAGAGGAAACTGACTAAAAAGTTGTAGCTCTTCTCCAGGAAACCAGAGGGTGTCTTAAATGTGTCTTAAGAAGAGAATGGCGAGAGCCTACCATTCCATTCCTATCATTTGCATCTCCTCGTTTGCCTCATATCGCCGTTAGTTGCCGTGCTACATATAATTGTGATTGGTTTACAGTAAATAAAAGGCCCAGTATCTGTCACACTTTCTCCGGCAAGTGTTAATTTTGATGGTAAACCATCGCTTCTGTCGTGTAGCATTCCTTCGCGTGCGTTCAAGTGTGGCATTGCAGGTGCCAGGAACGCGAGACATGAACACGTCTGGCGGAATGTGGCAGATCTCGCGCAGACATCTCGCTCACGGAATTTTGTGCCATGAGCCTGGAAATCCTTCTGCCGTAAAGAGTTACACCGCTAAATAACACTACCCCCCTCGGGAAAAGCAGTCTCGCTGCGGTCTACATTAGCGAAATAGAACGAGCGTAATAGGGCTTCATACGAGACACATGCACTATTTCAGAGGTTGGTGCTGTGGACAAGAACATCGGACACACAGATTCAACTTCGTAGGAGATGTCGGTCACGCGGCGCAAAACACGGTCAGCGCCTGTGAGAAGGGGCGAACGATTTTAACAGAAGCCCACGCGACGGCACGCGAGCCATAGCAAGACGAGTGATCCAGAAGTGTAAGTGGACATTATAGTAGCGACGGTCGTATGGGAACTTTTGGTAGGTTTGGGATGCAGAGAGCCTGGCACGAGCTATCCGGTGGGCATCATGAGTACGGACGACGGCTTCACAGGAGTAAGTACTGGTGGTGTCTGCCGCGGGTAGAGAGGTGTCGAATGGCAGTAACGGGTGTCGACCTAATAATAAATAAAATGAAGAGTATCCAGCGGTGGAATGGACCAATAAATTGTAGGCGAATATCACAAAGGGTAGATGGTTGTCCCAACCTCGGGTGTCGTCAGACACATGTATGGCCAGCATGTCTGCGAGGATAGGGTTTAGACGTTCCGTGAGGCCATTTGTCTGGGGGTTATAGTCGGTAGTGAATTTGTGGAGCATGAAGCACGAACGGAGAATTTCGTCAACCACTCTGGACAGGAAGCAGCGGCCACGGTCTGTTAGTAGTTCACGAGGGGCACCATGATGAAGGATCACGTTTTCCAGAAGGAAGACAGCAACGCCTGTTGCGCAGTCGGTCTCGATGGCTCGAGTAATAGCGTACCGCGTAGCGTAATCGGTGACGACAGCGATCCATTTGTTTCCCGAGGCATAAACTAGGAAGGGGCCACGAAGGTCAATGCGTACGGGGGAAAACGGGTCAGTCGGTATGGGGATTGGCTGAAAATGATCTGAAGGCAAAATTGTAGGTTTCTTTCGACGCTGACACAGTTCACATGCGGCAATGTACTGCTGAACGGAGCGGTAGAGCCCAGGCCACTAGAAACGTCGGTGCAGGCTGTCGTATGCGCGAGACACACTCAGGTGGCCAGGCGTGGGAGCATCATGTAACTGTTCAAGGATGGTGGAACGCAGATGTTGGGGAACGACGAGCAAAAGGTATGTGCCATCTGGTCGCATATTCCGTCGGTATAGGTTGTTCTCGTGGAGCACAAATAAGGCGAGATATGGATCAGGGCGATCAGAGGTAAGACGGAGGATAAGGGAATGCAGTGAAGGACCTAAGTGCCGTTCGTCGGCAATGTTAGAAAAGGCTGAGACAGACAATACACATGCATCATCCTCAGAGTCGGTAGGAATAGGGTAGTCGACGGGTTGACGGGACAAGCAGTCTGCATCTTGGTGAAGCCGGCCGGACTTGTAGACGACAGGAAAAGTATATTCTTGCAATCGTCGCGCCAGCGCCCTAAACGGCCAGTAGCATCTTTGAGTGAAGAAAGCCAACATAAGGCATGGTGGTCTGTTATAACAGCAAGAGGGCAGCCAAGCAAATAAGGACGGAATGTTTTAATAGCCCCGACAAGCGCCAGGTACTCTCGCTCTGTGATAGGATAATTTTGTTCGGGAGTTGATAAGAGGCGGCTAGCATACGCAATCCCCCTTGTACGGCCGTGTTGCCGCTGAGTGAGTATAGCTCCTTTGCCATGGCACTTGCGGAGTTCAGTATTGGCGGATGGGCTGAAATGGGCCAAGATGGTGCAGCAGTGAGAGCAGCAATGAGCTTCGAGAAAGCTGCAACTCTTTCAGATCCACAAGAGAGTGACACGACTTAATTGAGGAGGTAGGGGAGAGGACGAGCAAGGGCTGTGAAGTTGGGACGAATTGTCGGAATAGAAACATAGGTCAATAAAACTTCGAACATCGCTTGAACGCGGAATGGAAACATCTCTAACGGCACGAATCTTGTCAGGGTCAGGCTTAATGCTGGAACCGTTAACCAAGTGACGAAGTACTTCGATTTCTCGGTGACCGAAACTGCACTTGGAGTTTAGATGAAGTCCGGCGCGGCTTAAAAGCGCAAGGATTGTAGAAAGGCAATCCAGATGGCTGCCAAATGTGGAGAAGACAATTACGTCATCAAGATAACACAAACAAGTGGTCCACTTGAAGCCTCTGAGCAAGGAGTCCATGCGTTCGAAGGTTGCTGGGGCATTAGAAAAATCGAAAGGCATCACTTTAAATTGATAGACCGTCAGGGGTGACGAAAGCTGTTTTTTACGGTCTCGTCGACAGATCTGCCAGTAGCCGGAAGGAAGGTCGATGGACGACAAGTACCTGGCTCCGTGCAAACTATCAAGCGCTTCCTCGATACACGGAAGAGGATAGACATATTTTTGGTTATCTTATTCAAATCAGGGTAGTCAATGCCGAATCTCCAGCTGTTATCCTTATTCTTGACCAACACGACAGGGGATGCCCTGGGGCTGCTGGAAGGCTCGATTACGTCGTTCGCTAATATCTTCTCGACCTCCGTTGCAATGACGAGTCGCTCGGCAAGCGAAACACGAAATCGCACCCTGTGAATGGGACTGGCGTCAATGGTGTCAATGCGATGGTGGAAAACTATAGGTTGACCTAACAAGCGGGCACCGAAGTCAAAAAGGTCACTGTAGGTGAGCAAAATCTTGCGTTATACAGCGACGAATTCAGGATGGAGATAAGCTGAAACCATGCTGTTAAGAGAATCAGGACACAATGTAGAGGACGAGGGAGTGGTTGAAGAGATGCCAAATGAATGATCTGTAGTCGGAGCTGAAATGGCACAATGGGTGATCGGGACAGCACAGCTAGTGAAATTCCCTCGAACAGAACTTGAGTTGACAAGCTGAAGTTAAGGACAGGGAGAGTGGTGCAATTCTGAGAGATGTGCGCCATTAGATGAGAAAGGGTGACGTGCCGCTGCAGCATGACATCAGTAATGGGACACGCAAGATAGTCGCCGTCTGGGACGGGTGGGGATAGCGACATAGGGATGTAAATGGCAGTTTCAGGAGGAAGGCGGCTGAACTGTGCTCATTGAAGGCGGGGTGAGGAGGAGGGGTCTTCAGAGCATAGCGGAAGGTCCAAGCGAAGTAGGCCGGTAGAGCAGTCAATAAGGGCAGAGTGGACTGTTAAAACGTCAATTCCGAGAATAATGTCGTGGCTGTAATTCATGTAGAACATTGAACAACACTGGATCATGACAGCCAGCAATGATAACTCGCACCGTACACGTGTCAACCACGGCAGCATGGCTACCATTAGCGACGCGAACTGTGGACGAGACGGTTGGCATAAGGACTTTCCGAAGGCCACAGCGAAATGAGGAGCTCAGAACGGACAGTTGGACGCCTCTATTAATGAAAGCAGAAACGGCAACTCCATCTACAAGGACGTCGATACGGTAATTTTGTAGGGCAGGGGTGAGCAGAGGTTTTTTGGTCCGGGTCATAAATGCAGCGTCACACCCGGGAGCTGCATTGGTAGTTTTCCAGTAAGTGGCCAGAATAGGACGGTAACGAACTGCGGCAAGGAAGAGAAGGACGCGTGCGTTGTGTTTGGGGGGTGGTGAACGTTGGGCAGCACGGACAGTGGCACTGGAGTAAGCACGAATCTGGTCGGGCCGAGGTGAAGAATAGCGAGGGGCGTAGTCTCCGGCGCGGTCGACGTAGGTGTACTGACGAGATGGCGTGTACCACTGGCTACGATAGTGACGGCAAATGCGGCCAACGCGAGAACAAATAAAACAGATGGGGCGATTGTCATCTTTACGCCATTCATTTGGATTGCGGTACCTATATCGGGGCGAGAAACTGGCGTTGGATGAGGCAGCAGCAATTAATGGAGGAACAGGTTCGTAGTACACGGTGTCTGTGGCGCTGGCAGAGGGGACGATCGTATTCGCAACCTCTTGGCGAACAATAGCCTGAGTTATTGATATAGTAGCCAGGGTTTTGTCGGGCGTATGCGATAGTGAGGCTGCGAGAGTCATTGCCTCAAGCTCTTGACGGACAGTGCATGTCAAAGTGCTGTCGTTAGCAGGCGATCGAGGAGTCGGAAGATCAATACAGGAGGAGCTAGCAGCCATGTTCGGCTGCCAGTCGAAGCGGTGAGATATCTGACTCTGTTTCGCTTGCTCAAAACGTCAGCACACCTGCAATACAGAGTCCACGGTGGAACAATTCCTGCACAAGAGGAAATTGAAGGCATTGCCGACAATGCCTTTTAGTATATGGTGACTGACCGCGGAGTCTAGCTATAATTGTGCTGCAGCAAGGATCAGCCTGCTGCAATGCCGGGAAGTTACTGCTTATGTTCAGCGGAGAGACCTCAATGGATGCAACATCTAGACGATCACCAGAAGGCTGATGTGAGGGGCTGAGTGTAGTGGCCGCATGGGAGTTGGTTGGAGTAGAAGACAGCGGGCAACGAGAGAGGGCGTCAGCATCGAGGTCTTTTCTGTCGGATTTGTATGTGATGGTTAAGGTATGCACTTGTAAACGTTGCACCCAGCGACTGAGCCGACTTAATAAGCTCTTTAACAATGACAGCCAACAAAGCGCATGATGATAGGTGACGATTGTGAAGTGGCGGCCGTACAGATAGGGTCGAAATTTAGGACACACCAAAAAACGGCAAGGCATCCTTGTTCCGTGATGCTTTAGTTACGCTCGACTACTGTTAGAGAACGGCTAGCGTATGCCACAACCTGCTCTTCGGACGCAGAGTTGCGTTGCAAAAGAATTGCACCGATGCCTTGTCCACTGGCATCGCTTTGAAGAATGGTGGGAACTGTCTCAACAAAATGTCGAAGCACAAGAGTTGGAGTGAGTGCTTGCTTGAGGGATTGGAAGGCCAGTGCATTTTCATTTCACCATAACAAAAGCGTGTCAGACTTCAGGAGGCTGTGTGAATGGGCTGCAATAGAAGCAAGTTTCGGATTAAACGTCGGAAGTACGACGTCAGCCCAAAAAAGCTGCGCAGCTCTTTCTGGCGTTTAGGCTGAGGAAGATCATTTACAGCTGCAAGTTTGTCCTGATCGGGCTGTATGCCCGCCTTGCTAACAACATAGCCGAGCCGAACTAGTCAACAGCTGCCACAGCAAGTACACAACTTGTAGTAAAAAGTTGGGCAGCATGCAATGCTATTGAGTTTAAATACACTTCATTCTAGAACATCTGAGAAAGCTTGATTTTTTTCTCTGCTAGGCGAAGGTAGAGAATGTGTAGAAAAGAATGCTTTTATTATTTTATGTGGTGAGATCTACCTTTTGAATATGAGCTATGCTGCATCAACAGCATGTGTTTGTTTATCATTCGTCCCTTGCTGAAGCAGTCAAAGCAGAGCACGCCGGCATATATGAATCAAGTGCAAGTTTTATGGCTGATGTAAATTACAACACAAAATATGCGGCGGCTAGTCCGTCTTCTGTGCTTACAAGACCACCTATGGCGGAATACAGTCGGTGCTGGCGCCTCGTTGAGGAGTCAGCTAGCGTACATGATGAAACGGTGCAGCATTTGCCTTCACTAGCACAATCTCTTCGACCTCTGTTTTCCAGAATTTTATCTTTATTTCACACGCGAATGAAATAGTGCATTAATAAAGCATTTATGTGTCTGTTTCCAGTTATGAACAAAAGTTTTAAGGATATGGATGTAAAACCTCATCACAGCAAATTAAGCCGAGCTTACAACCTATAGTATAAATGGTTTCGAATGTGCTACATCTTGCTGCCCTACTGCAGATTGCAGAAGTATGCTTGTATACTGCGCTGGTAATGTGTTTCTATACATAGGCAGTGACCGATGTCAGTTAAAACAATTATGCGAATGTGTTGTTGCGATTTTATCGAGGAGGGCGACGAAGTATTCTTAAAATTTTGACGTATAAGCGTCCTCACTCATCACGCTGAAGACGAATAGAAGGAATGGTGGGGCATGTAACTGCTGCGCGTTCCACCTCTGTACTAAACTTCTTCACAGTTGAGAACAGCGCAACGGTCGGGCATTTCTAAGCGCTTCGTAGACGGCATAAGCCACGCGTCCGACTCGACGGCAAAATTGCACGAAGCATGCCCTGCTTGCATGCGTAGTGCCACCCAATTATTCATTTCAGGGCTTTCTAAATGTTCGGCTAAAGAATCTCTGCCTTTATATCATGGCATGGGTTTGTCAAAAAACTGAAGCGTTACGCTGGCAGGGGTTAAGCCACCGGAGAAAAGGGGGAGGACCCTATACCAACCGTGTCCTTACCGCCTAAGCAATTTTTCTTGAATAAATGTTCTCTTCTACTGTTACTATATCGTTGAAAATGTATAAAACATACTTGAAAGCCATCGCGAAGGACACGACAGTATTGCTCGGGACGTTAAAAATATATCAGGGCAGGCTGAGAACTGATCTTTAAGATCTGCAAGCCCATTCCGGCCAACACGTCGTGTTATGTGCAATGTTTTTCCAGCCGTCAAAAATCAGTGGACATTATCGACCGCTACAACCGTTATATTCATTGTCGTAAAGTCCCCAAAACTGGAGTGGCCGCATGGACCACTGTGTGCCAAAATGTATTCAATATAGATAAGCCAGCTATACTAACAAGATCATATCAATCAGTGCATACAATGATGCGTGCAATGTTGGGAAGCCATCGCAGCTATCCATAAAATATCGACCACTATACCTCAGGATGGATACAATATTGGGAAACAGTCTCAACTAGTAGTAAAGTATTTACCATCGTGTGGCAGTATATATTTCAAGTTGACAGTCCGTCAATGATGGCAAAAATTATTGATTAACCTATGTAAAGATGTATGGTGTTTTAGCAAGCCATTACACTTCCTCAGGCAACATCGGCCACTTTAATTGCAGATGTACAATGCTGGGAAGCCAAGATGACTGGCCGGAGGATATTGACCAATGTGTGCCAAGATAAATTCGATGCTGACAAGCAATCAATACTGGCATTGCAATACTCCCCAATGTATGCTATGATAGCTGGAATGCAGGCCAGTCGCTACAGCTTGTTGGGAAATATTGCCCACTCGAACCAAACAAGTATACATTAATGGGAAGCCACTACGACCGGTGGAGTTAACTTTCTTATATATATATATATATATATAT
>JAJIZL010034301.1:94753-108101 GCA_023969395.1 Amblyomma maculatum
TGATGTGGTGTTCCAGATGGTCCGTTGATCCGGGGACACGTTGCAGGAGACGGACGGGGCAACTTTTCGAGCGCTACGGGCACTTTATTGAACGGGTCAAAAACACATTTTGCTTCCGCGAACACAGTTCGCGACTTCCTGCCGCCAGTCGTAGGTCGGCAGTCAGTCTGTCTGCCTGTCTCCCTTTTTCTCCCCAAACACCCGTCTTAAGTATACATTTTCAACATCCTGGTGACCAATCTCGTGGCCAATCGGAGGAAAAGAGCTTCGAGCCAATCAGAATGACAAAGCCACCTTTTAAATAGCCAATGCAACATCGGCACCTCCGAGATTGGTCCTTCGCGAGCCCCGCGTGCCTCCCACTAATCGTTCGCCCTTTCCCCCCTGTGGAGACGGCGCACAGATACTCTCTCAAAATCAGGGGCGAGACAAAACAAATGAGCAAATACACATAAACGCCCTTTCACTTTCACCAGCAATGCATACACGAGAGAGGGCACACAGGGCTTCGCCCTTTCTACCTGTGGAGACGACGCACAGATACTCTCTCAAAATCAGGGGCGAGACAAAACAAATTAGCCAAGACACGTGAACGCCACTTTCACTTTCACCAGCAATGCATACACGTGCAAGGGCACACAGGGCAGCAAGAAATACGAGGGTAGTGTCCGGACCCCGCCGGCCGTAAGAAAAGCGGGAAAAAGAAGAGACTTTATTGCTACCACGCTCATCAACACGAGCGCCGTGTGCTGCGGCGATGTTTCCGCCAACTTTAGAACCGACAGCACCGGATGTGCCCTACTGTTCTCCCGCGTCTTGGCCGGCTGCGCGAGAGCGCCGCGGGGATATTTATGTTCAGGCGAGAGTCGACAGCTCGACGGCGCGGTGCGCGCCTTTCCGCTCGAATACTACGAAGGCATCGCATTAGAAACGGCACCCCCAGCTCGCACAGGCACAAACACGAGACCGCGTGTGTGTAAACGTCGCGCTCGCTTCCCGAGCGACCATCCGTTTTCGTGTTTTGTTTTGACAGCTTACAGTTGTGTCGGTGCTGTTCTATCGGTAATGCGCTGAGCAGGGAAGACATAAACCTTCGCCCGTTATTCGTCTGAGCTGACAGGTTAAACGACGACGCGGTTCGCTCTCCGCAGTCTCCGCGTTGCCGGCACGCCTGACTTGTATGGGTCTGTCTTTGAAACTGAAATAACGTGTGCTACCCGTAAGACGACCCTGGGTTTCCCACGCGGCTGCAACAGCAACCAGCACACTCCTCCGGTCGCACAGGCCAAAGGTCACTGCAGCGTGCACATTTGCAGGCCCCTTAAGTGGTACGAGCGGCACATGCGGCGCAGGTTGTTTTCCCCGAGAGTCATAATTCCCGCGTCTGGCGCCGAGATGCCTATTCTGTCTCACGGTCCGACCACCACCTCCCAAGGTCTCAGACCCGAACTCCCGGTCAAATAACTTTTCCTCGAGTATTTCAGGTTCAACGGGCGCCCGGACGCATACTCATAAAAAACCCTGACAACAAAGTTAACGGGCCCCGCCGGGGTGGTGCAGTGGTAAGACGCCCGACTACTGTGCCGGAGTTCCCGGGATCGAATCCCGGCCTCGGCGGCTGCGTTTCGATGGAGGCGAAACGAAGAGGCGTCGTGTGCTGTGCGATGTCAGCGCACGTTAAAGATCCCCAGGTGGTCGAAATTACTCCGTAGCCCTCCACTACGGCCCCCTTTCTCTCTATCCCCTTTCACTCCCACCTTCATCCTTTCCCCTACGGCGCGGTTCAGGTGTCCACAGAGCAAGTGTGACAGATACTGCGCCTTTCCCTTCCTATGAACCAACCAACAAAGTTAACGATCAGAAAGAAAAGACAACAGAAGAAGTGAGCCGGCTGTTTTGGAGTGTTCCCCTCCTCCACAACAGCTCAGCAGCTTAACAGGTGGGATAACAATAACCAATATATAATAAATGTCGACAAGCCAGCTACACTGGCAGGGCAATATTTACCATTGTATGCCATCAACAACCATTTTATCTGCAGATATACATAATGTTGGGAAGCCATCACAATTGACAGTGGGATACTGACCAATGTTTGCCAAGATATTTTCGATGTTAAAAAGCCGTCAATACTGGCTGCACAATATTTACCAATGCATGCCATTATAAGTTCAGTGTAGGCCAGTGGCCACCACTCGTTGGGTAATATCGGCCACTGGCACTGAAGATACATACAATGTTGGCAAACCACTAATACCAGTGGGATGATATTGACCAATGAATGCCAAACTTTATTCAATGTCGACAGGCTATGTATACTGGCAGGAAAATATTTACCAATATATGCCATGATTCGCGAATTATGGGCAAGACATTGCCGATGGCTGGGTAATATTGGCCATGATATATCATTGTGTATACAATGTTGGCAAGGAATACTATATGCAAGGTCATTATTGCCCGTTGATAGCCCATGAATGCCAATCATGGGGGGAACATGTAAACCACTGGTCCAAGAGTGATCAATGTTATCATATGGCTGTATCATTATGGGGAGCGCGTTGGCAACGCGGGGCCACTGGTGGACCAGACGTCGCCAATCAATTTCCAATATCTGGCCGGTGGCAGGTGCTACCTCGGTAACAACTTGCTATGTACTAACTTTATATGAACTGATCCTAATGCACAAATGTAATCGTGTATGAACTTCGTATTTACACATGTCCATACAGTTTAAAAGTACGTACAATATTGAGAGTCAATAAGCTGTTAATACAGATTTTAAAGACTGTTCACGACTATTTTTATAAAGGTGGCCTTAAACAAATTGGGCCCAGCGCCTCAACCAAGGCCCTAAATTCCACACCAGCAAGGCAGGTTACCCTTGATGGGCCCCGCAAGTGGCACAGTCAGTAGTACTATACCGACACCTGTGCTGCGCACTCACTTCGCGCATACAATCAGCACGAGTCGCAATGGCTAAACCAAGTTAGGCCAATCATGCTGCGCAGTACTGCTATCCGCCGGCCCCTCCATCATAACTAGGCTCGGCAAGGGCAATGACCATTTCACTGTACCATGTACACTGGTTACCCCACTACAGGATAGCAGACGGGTGAGCGTGCACAATCAACATCCGGTAAGCCGAGGGTGGTAAGTCGCTCATTGCAATGGCTCCCGGGCGGAGGCTTGCAACCTCGCCCGGGACCTTCTAGAACTTAAAGTATCTACCAGAGCATCACAGCTCGGGCTCCCTCCAACCAGCCCCTCCAACAAGAGGGGAGAAGAGGAAGCATTATTGGGCAACAACACAAACGGGGATTGATCGGGGGCGAAGGTGGGCTTCCGCGGTCTTAGTTTCGTCTCCTCGTGTTGGGGACACGGAAACCATATCTATTAATTTCGGCAAAAATAACTATTTAAACTACCACCAATAACACCCTAGCTTCATTCACGTTATCCATTCAATCCTCCAGCCCACTTCACCTAAATTACCTAACCTCAACGCCTTCCACAATTTTCTTCCCAGTCCTCTTCTGCTCTTCTCTGAAGAGGGGAGAGAGGGGTGCGGGGGAGAGAAAGGATAATTTTTTTCTCGTTTTATCCCTACTTCCTTTTCCTTCCTCATTTCCTCCCTGCGCCTCCTTGTTCTCCAAATGTCTCCCAATTTTACCCTCTTCCTACATTTCAATATTCTTCAACCGAGGGTTCCAAGCAGCGGACCCGCCCTCACCTCGCCTAGACCGATATCCTCCAATAAACCAGTCTTCCTCGGAACTCCGGGGCTCAGCATCGCCAATAAATCATAAAAAATCAAATGACACTCACCAATAGGAAGCAGATTGGGGCTGTGAAGATGGGGGGGGGGATATGGGGAAAAGCGGTCTCACCTAAAAACAAAATCGTGGGGCGGAGGACTCTAATCTACATTAACAATTCCCTGGTACCCAAGCCGACATCTGACTAACCATCTCCCTAAGGAACCAATATCCCGACAAGTAAAAGCCCGATACCTCCAGCTCCCTCCAGCCGACACAAGCCCGACCTCTTCGCCCGCTCCCTCTCCGACCCGGTAAACCACCTATTAAACAAAATGTTAGCATCAAGAAGCATATAGAGCGCGCGACAACTCCATTCAAAACAACTATATCAACCAAATAAATCTATGAATTGGCCCGTTACCGCGGTGGCGGCTAAGCATGATAGTAGAATTTTTTTTCTCCAATGCGGAATTCTTTTATTGGAGCAATCCCTATTCATTTTTCTTACTATTGGTTTAAGCCCGTTATACCTAGTGGCACGGGCAGAGGCATATAATTTTATATTACTTTTGGATAGTCTCACCATATTATATGTCCGAAGGAGTGCAGCAAGCGGGCTCGACTGCGAGACAAAGGCAGCCAAGCAGACACAGACGCGCAAAGACAATTTTCAGAGACGTATAGGCATCGGGGACATGGCATGGCTCGAGTGCCCAGGGTGGCGAGGAAAGGCGGCGGCGAAAGTAGCCACGGAAGCCATCCTTGAGTGTTGCTCGTCGCCATATTGTCATGTTGGTCAGTAGTGCAGCCAAGGCAAAGAGCGACCCACACCTCACCCAATGCCACGCAAGTCTTCATTTATTGAATCGCGCACTCTTCTATATACAATCAGTAACGGCGCCATCTCTTGACGGCTTTGTTATTTATACATAAACTAAGGGCACCTAGCGCTGCCTTTCGACACTACATATACCATATCTGCCGCCTAGCTAGGTACATGCTCTGTCGCTTTTTAAACACAGTGATTAGAGCTTCAGAACTTCAGCTTTATGTGAAGCTCACCGTATAATTAGAAGTCGGCACCTTTAAGACACCAGAATCATCTCCAAGCCATCTAATTCCGAGTATATTTTGAATGGTCTAAACACAAAGCCACAGTCATTATGCACCTTTAGTTTGAACTGGCCTAATCTTCCACATGAATATACATCCATTACATCCAAATATCAAGCAAATCGAGGCGGGCTCATGTTTCTGAAATAAGTGATATTCTGGCGTTATTAATCTTAGAAATAGACATACTTCCTTAATACCTGATTTTGCACACATTTAAGAAGAGACGGCTAAAACTTTCTCTGTAGAATTTCACGCAGAGTCAGAATAACGTAACACTTGTTGGCAACAGCTGCAGGATCACTTTCGTATAATAATGTTCATCATGTTTCAGTGGGCACCAGTAGGTGATTGTTAAGCGCAGCTTTTACGGGCAGCACATGTCGCAAGATTCGCAGGACTACTACTACATGGCTGGACAGTGGTTGAAGTGGCGAAGCAGAGGCAAAGCACCACCAGGGAAGCATTTACCGCAGTGACGGCATGTATGGAGAGGGTAGGGAGCAGCTTTTTTCGTTGCAATCTGTCGCGCAGGCTGGTTGGCGGTAGTCTTAATGGATAATTTCCAACCAGCTTTATGAGTTTCTACGTGCGCCTCCATCTTTGGTCTGAAAGTATGCATAAAAAGAAAAATATATAAGGGCCGGTTCTCTTGCTTCAGCAATTTACCAAGAAAATACCTCGCTGTGCAGATATGAATACAAAAATATATACCTTAGACAATAACTTCCTCGGTAGGTAACTTTTTATCAACAAAGCGATAGAAATTCATTTCACCCTGGAAGCCTTGAGAGCATTTCTTTAACATAATTTATAACACCGCTTTTCTTCATTCTTTTTTCCCTATAGCTTCTAATCGGTATCTACAGCTCTGTGGAACACAACTATGACATTGAGTTTGAGCATAAAAAGCATACCGAAAAAAAATTCACAATATGCCAGTTCTTGTTCAAGTGAACATTTTACCTAGATTTGTTTCTATAAATCTTCTACTGATGTATATTGCCTCTAATTTAAACCAGACTTAGATGAGAAACCGTTCCTTGTTTTGCGACTATACTCAGCAGTTCCTTTTTGCTGGCGATTCTAATCCTGCAGCGGCAAGTATAATGTGGGAAAGCAGCATTTTAGTACGGCAATTGTTTCCAGCACTTGAGAGCACGGAAAAACGTGGCTCGGCAGAAAAAATTACTGATGTTTATTTTTGATGCCTTTCAGAAGGAAAACATAAGCAATTAACAACGAAAATACGCTGTCGTTGAACTTGTCTGGAAGGCACTTCCTATATATAAAAAAAAGATTTTCATCGCTTAATTACGGGTGCAAGCATGTGGGGTAAATAAATATTCTTGTAGCGCCCATGTGTGTTTTCTAACAGGAGCACACCGATTATTTAAACTTGAAAGTACTGAAAGCTGATCACACTCCGAAGTTTTGACAACAATAATGACAGAGATACGAAACCTTGAAAATGAGTCAATATACGCGTATTTACTGCAGCTGCACACAAAAGCCGTATATAACCAACCGTTCAACTAGGTGCCAACGCGTACATCCTTTCACTTCCGTCCTGTTACTTATCTGGGGCCAAAGCTGTGCTTTCCTTCATTTGGACTCCTGGTCGTTACTAATAACTGCCTTAATTATGCACCATATTCTTTAGCCCAGAATGACCTCGGCTCTAGTCTGAAACCTGGATAGGGTTAGCGGGGAAAGAAAAGTGCTTCGTAAGAAATTTTCCCTGCGTGGCACAAAACATTGAAAATCAAAACAAGTACTAAATGCACGCGACTTTAAAGTTTCCAGGAAAATGCCGGCTCTCATTCGTTGCTGTCTCGTTTCTTTGGTTTGCATTGTCCTTTTCGCACAGTATAGCTCCTTCTATTCTATTGAGACCATCCGAAACGCAGCAAATCCTAATCGCACATCCTTCTACGCCGCCCGCGGTCTCATTCCCTGCAGCAGCCATTCAGCTAGGTACTGCTCCTGCCGACATGCGCTTTTTGCGGCCTGCTGGGTAAAGTAGGTTGCTTCGGTTAGCTAG
The DNA here is from genome assembly GCA_023969395.1 of Amblyomma maculatum. NCBI lineage: Eukaryota > Metazoa > Arthropoda > Arachnida > Ixodida > Ixodidae > Amblyomma > Amblyomma maculatum. The sequence goes on from JAJIZL010034301.1 coordinate 101,672, forward strand.
TGCATATAGAATATTTAGAACCGCTTCTTGCAAGGAATATTGGGGCAGGTGTTAAGTGGATGAGGTCATGCAGCAAGGAGTAACTGATCACGCAGTCTAACAAATTATGACGCCTACAGCTTGCAGTCATTCAGTGAGAGTTTCAAGAGTGCCGTTCGAAACCCACCGCCGGACACCCACCGGTAAAAAGCGCACAAGCTGCACCCCCGCTCCGCGGTGGGCTCAAACCCAGTTTCGAACCTCGCATCCTGTAAAGGTGGTTAATGTTTGTCTTGCAAAGGTACTTCCTTTGAGCCTCACGTGCAGTGCTTCCTTTGAGCCTCAGCTGCAGAAGCACTAAAAAAAAGGGCCACGTATGGGCTTCTGCTGCACGAGGAGGGCTTATCGTTTTCCGATGGCGGAACGAATCACTGTCCCATCGGCGCAACTATTTGGTCCATGACCCCTTTCCCAAGCATTTCACTCCAGAAGAGCCGAGCACCAGACCAGGGGAAAGCTTGTACCCACTAAAAACGGTGGGTTCCCGGCGCCAACAGGAATCAAACCCGGTACCTCCCGAATGCGAGCCGAATGCTCTACCAGAAGGGCGCCGCTTCGGTGCGTTTGGAAGAGGCTCCGCCAATCCCGCTGCGCTCCCTCTGGGGCAAAACGGTTCCGAACACTTCATCCTGCAAAGGCGATTCATATTCGTCTTGCAAAGGCCTCAGCTTTAGTGCTCCCTCTGTACCGCAGCCTCTCAACCAGCTTTTACCGGACTTCAAGAGGCGTGCATATCTAGCACGTACGTAATGAGTTAATGTGACCTGATCAAGCTTAATGAATCCAGGAATTCGTGTCTGGAGTCACGGCCTCATGCGGCCCCATGTAGCCTCATGTAGTCAATGTCGTTTGTTATTAAGTATTATTATTACATCTTCAAATTTGCGCCCAAATATGAGTTGTATATTTCGTGTTTTTAAAAATATTTCCTTAGTATTTATTAAACATGGCAGCCGCCTCCTATTGAGGTGCGCCTGCGGTGAGTATTAATTTTTACTTTGGTATCAATAACTACACTTACTACTTTGACCGACCGTGTTTTTTTTTGTATCAAATGCTGATACTACCATAAATGTACGCAAAGCTCGCTGCAATATTTTTGATTTATATTAAAAAATATTCACTAGTCTTTTGGTCAGTACACCGTAGAAGAATATCAGCAATATGGAGCTAGTGTATGCATTCTATTGAAGGCAATCTCTCCAACTCACTTTGATGGTTTGAGTGTGCCTGCAAAATTTAGGATGTACTTATAGTACTCTCATATAATGTGGTTTTGAAGATGTGAGCGGTTTCAAAGAAACAAAGACATGTTGCAAGAGTCAATCATACTTCATGAAAATATTATGGCGCATCAAATAAAGAAAACAGCAATCGGCCAAGCATTCGAACCAAAGAGTGACAAAATCTACTACTTTGGTCTGGCTTTCGCACGGTAAATGTTTTATGCGTTGTATACCTATTGGCATATAAGCTTTCTTCATTTGTTTCAAACCACTCACATATGCTCACTGACGATGCGGGGGGCCCAATAAATACACTTGATTCACAAGTAGAAAGGTAGGATTAAAAATCAATATGCAGAAGACTAAGGTAATGTTCAAGAGCCTCGGGAAGGAACAGCAGTTTACGTTAGGTAGCAAGCCACTGAAGTAGTAGGCGAATATGTCTACTTAGGACAGGTAGTAAATCACAGATCCGGACCATGAAAAGGAAATAACAAGAAGAATAATATTGGGATGGAGTGCATTTTGCAAGCACTCGCAGATTATGACTAGCAGCTTACCGGTATCGCTCAAGAGGAAAGTATACAACAGTTGCATCTTACCTGTGCTCACCTATGGGACTGAAACGTGGAGGCTAACCAAGAGGGTTCTACTTAAGTTGAGGACAACGCAAAGGGCTATGGAAGGAAAAATGGCAAGGGTAACATTAAGAGTTAGGAAGCGTGCAGAGTGGGTCAGAGAAATAACTCAAGCTACTGACATTCTAGTGGAAATCAAGAAGAAGAACTGGGCATGGGCAGGACATGTAGTGCGAAGAGAGGATAACCGATTGTCGCTTAGGGTAACAAACACTGGATTCCAAGGGAAGGAAAGCGTAGCAGGCGGCGGCAGAAAGTTAGGTGGGCGGATGAGGTAAAGAAATTCGAAGGGTCAGGTGGATGCAGCTAGCACAGAACCGGGTTAAGAGGAAAAATATGGGAGAGGACTTCGCCCTGCAGTGGGTACTGTCAGGCGGCTGCTGATTGTGATGATTCACTCAGTCGCTGACAGGGATCACTTGTAGTGCAAGAATGAATAGGGTGCAAACCTTGTGATACGGTGCACACAATGGCGCACGCCCAGTACATCAGCATCCTTATTGCGTATCTCACAGAGATCAGGAGGCAATCCAAATACAAGTTTAGGAGATGCTCAATGACGGCATATTCCAGCCATCGACTAGTCACTGGTCGTCACCTGTGGTTCTTGTAAAAAAGAAAAATGGCGCGCTCCACTGTTGTGTTAATAACACAAACTTAAGAGCATGACAAAGAAAGTGTTTATCCGCTACCACCTATAGAAGACTCCCTCGACATTATGCATCAGGCAAAGTACTTGTCTTCGATAGATCTGCGATGTGGATATTGGCAAATAGACGTTCAAGAGATAGACCGGGATAAAACTGCCTTTGTCACTCCGGACGGCTTCTAAAAATTTCATGTGCTCCCCTCTGATTCTCCTGTCCTCGGGCCACGTTCCAGATGTTAATGAACACCGGGCTCACCGGCCTTTATTGGCAAACTTGAACTATCTATCTGCACGATTCAGTCATTTTTAGCAACATTTACGGAATATCTACTGCGGCTCAGAGTAATGCTAGAAGCCTTCCAGTCAGCTAACCTTTCTCTAAAGCCGCAAACCTTTACTGAACGTAAATTTCACGGACATGTCGTCGGCGCCGAGGGATCCGGCGAAACTTTCTGCCGTTGCTGACTCTCTGGTTCCCGCTGATGAAAAAGTCATCCGATGATTTTTAGGCCTTTGTTCGTACTACTGGGGCTTCATCAAAATCGTTTAAGCTGGCCAGTCCTCTAACGCGTTTCACGCTAGATGAGCCATTTTGTGGGGCGCCAAGCAGCAAATTGCTTTTGACGATGTCGGACATCGGCTGCAGTCTCTACCACTACAAGCCAATTTCGACGAAGGTGGCACCACAGAAATTCACATGGATGCCAGCAGTGTAGGTTTTGGAGCAGTTCTCGTTCAGCGACGAAATGGCGCCGAAAAACTGATCGGTTATGCTAGCCGTGCACTTTCATGCGCCAAGCGTAGCTACAACCGAGAAAGAATGTTTAGCCGTTATGGGCCATCCCAAACTTTCCTCTCTATATGTACAGCAGGTAGTTCCAGGGCATGACTGACCAGCACTCATTGTGCTGGTTGACGAACATGGAGGACGCATGCAGTCGACTAGTTGGTTGGACATCGTGTTCACGGGAATTTGAATTTACCACAGTTTACAAGTCTGTTCGCCAGCACACCGAGCTCACGGCTTGTCGCATCCACCCATACAACCTTACCTAGACAACGCGGACTACGATGCATTCCTTGGTGCACTCCCGTCCTCCAACATGATCGCAGAACAACGTGCGGACGAAGTTTTGAAGAGGCTCATAAAGCACCTATAAGGTCACCATCCATTGATAGCCTCCCATCTGGCTCGTGGGCTGCCATCCCTCTCTCTTCGTGGCGGAGTGTTGTAGAAGAAAACCTCGATGTCCTGTGGTAAGGGTTACCTAGTGGTAATACCTGCCGCCCTCGGCAACGAGATCTTCCTCGAATGCCACGACGAGGCGACCTCCCGGCACCTTGGATACGCGCAAACATATGCTAGAGTGCGGCAGATTACTATTAACCCCAGCTTGCCTCGTAGGTCAAGCGATTATTTCAGACCTGCCGTGAGTGCCAGCGAAGGAAGACGCCACCTGCGAATTCGCCTGACCCGTTGCGGTCTGTCCGGTCTCTTAAAACAACCTTCAAACAAGTCGGCATGGCCCTTCACTGACCGTTTCCTATGTGGTCGAGAGAAAACAGATGGATAGCGTTTGCGACAAATTGTATCGCATTACGCCGAAACGCAGGGTCTTCTCAGGTCACGGTGTTCGAGGTTGCGAAGTTCTTTATGCGGACAAATTTTCTCCTCGAACGCGCACAGTGCGTCGTGATTACAAATATGAGGCGAGGTATTCACAGCTCAGCTTGCACCATTGCGTCTTAGACCTTAATAAAACCAGCCATCTAACTATGACAGCATATAATCTCCAAACAAATGGACTCACAGAACACCTGAATGAAACACTGGCCGACCTGAATTTGATGTGATCAATCATGCCCCAACTGCCCTTCCCCTTATGCCAACCTTTCACACTGCCTATTTTCATGTCCGGATGCATTGTAATCGGGATTCTTTCCCACCTCCTCCCATACTATTTGGACCTGGGTGGACTGGCTTGGTGCTGAGGGTGAAGAACAGCGCCTGCTCGTCTAGCAGGCCATCGATGTATTAGGCGCCTAAGCGTCGCGCCTTAATAAAGCCTTCTATTACTTCTACAACTTTAAAGTTCACGGGAATGGAAAGTTAGTAGTTGCACCTGGCCCTACGAGGCTGGGACTGGTAGGTCATTTTCGCCTGCGGCGGCGGCTAGCCTGCCACCATATTTTTATCTGTTGTGGGCCGACATAATAACAATCTCCTCCAATACTATCTGGACCTGGGTGGACTCACTTGGTGCTGAGGGTGAAGAAGAACAGCACCTGCTTGTCCAGCAAACCATCGATGTATTAGTCGCCTAAGTGTTGCGCCTCAATAAAGTAATTTACTACTACTACTACTACTACTACTACGCGGATGTGGAGCTAGAAACGTGGGACCAACGTTCCTCTTACATCACATTCGGGTATAACACTGTTACCCAAGAAACAACGCGCTTTCCACCTTTCCATCTAGTCTACGGAAGAGAAATGCGGATGATGCTGGACGCAATACTTTAGAACTTTACAACAGACGCGAGCTGTTTCGTCGAACAAGCCGAGCAAACTAATGAGTTTGCTCGCTTTCACATCATAAATCAACAAGACACGGACTCGAGACGTTACAACCTGCACCACAGGGAAGTCACCTAGAGTCCAAGTGACCTTATGAGGGCGTGGACCCCCGTCCGCCAACAGCATTGGCCGAAAAACTACTGCACTGGTAGTTCCGACGTTATGAGGTGCTCCGTCGTGTTAACAACGTGGATTATAAAATGGTTCCACGTGTCCTGTGGCTCTCGGTGATCGGCAACGACGGGGACCATTTTGCATGTAATCCGACTTAAGTTATGCATTTTGCGTGACAGCAATGACGCTCCACTTTAAAATGTGTTCGGGATCTGATGTCTATTTTATTTTTGATTTTAGCACTTTATTACTGCTTTTCCTATTAATGCACTTCATGGCGCGGTATTCCTTTGTAATTCTCAACATCGTTTCCTTTCCTTCTGTGTCTATCTCTGTTTTTTACATGCCCTTTCATCAGGACGGTGCTCGTCTTTTTCAGTGGCCTAATGCCACAGACCTGTCTCGAGTTACAGGCTTGGTAAGCTTTGAAGAAAGGATCGCTCTCGCGTGAGGTGTGCTTGAGATGGCGCTACTCCGGGCGTTAAAACCTCAGCCGTTCTACAGTCCCCCTTGAGCTCTACAACTGGGCTTCTTTTGGCCTGTCACAAAATATTACACGTACAATAGTAAATATTAACACTTTAGCCGCAAAACGTATTAGTACAGTTCATTTAGGCGTAACTATCAATTCTGAATATGTAAATGTTGTCATTATCCAATACTCGATATACACGCCCCTTTTCGCAGGGTATGTCAGCATCGGACAACTTAGTGCTAACCGCACACGTTGTTTTGATTGTCATCACAGCCAAAAGATGTGCCGTGACGAAATGCTCTTGATAGGCGCCAGCTAACACTGTTTCGAAATCCTGCGTTCTATTTTTTTTTTACTTTTCATAATGTGTTGCCTGGTGTGGAGCGGTGATATTGAACTGAACCCCGGTCCCTCCGAGCAGCTGCCTCAGTTACTCGGAGGACAGAAATATATGACGTCAAAGTTCACATCAATAGAAGCGCAACAAAACCAGATTACCATCGAAATGAATGCGTTGAAGGAGCGTCTATGTTCTCCTGAAGAGCAGCTGACAAACGTGGACGCCAAGAGCAAAACAATAGAGTTTATTTCAATAGAACAGCGCAAAGACCATGAAGCGCTCAGTATTCTCAAAGCCAAAATTGAAGATTTAAAGAACAGGCAGAGGGACAATTTGATCTTTTTTGGTCTCGCGGACTCTGAAAACGAATAC
>JAJIZL010034301.1:113101-126562 GCA_023969395.1 Amblyomma maculatum
CCCCCCCCCCCCCCCCCCCGGCGGGGCATTTAACATAGAAGTAGAATATTTGCGAAGGTGGTACTAAGCAGTTGTGGACCATTCTTTAAAAAGTTATAGTGCTCCGAGAGACGTTCATTTCCGCACAACCTTTATCTAGTAGAAAAACTAATAATAAACCATTGTTCAACAGCCAGTTACGTGCTTTAACGAAACGAATAAAGCGCGTCTATCTAAAACTCAGAAAAAGGTGTTGTCCTTAGAATTTCTCCAAACTATAAAGGTTCAAGATTGAATTTAAATCGTCAGTAGCAACCGCGAAACGTTTATATTTTTCTTCTCTTGGAAAGAGGATGGAAGAGGATTCGAAACAATTCTTAAACTATGCTCGCAGCTGCGGCAAAGATGATTGTTCAGTACCAACAATAAAATTTGGTTACAGGTTGATTGAATACGATGCATATAAGGCTGAGACTTTTATTAAATATTTCTTGTCAGTATTTCTTTCATCCCACGCCCGAGTTCTGCCGATAGCAACAAGTGGCAACCCGATGCCAGACGTTTGTTTCAGTATAACAGGTATTAGAGAGTTATTGCATATTGCATGATACCATCCACAAAAGTGGACCGAGAAAACTGTCCACTTTTTCGTTATACATATATGATGTTATTGCGGATGTTTCTTCTTCGTTCAGAATGTTCGCAGACGACTGCATGATTTGCAGAATTATCGATAGTCCGCTAGATGTGCAAAGACTGCAAGATGACCTAGATAACAATGTTGTGTGGTCTGCTAGTTGGGACATGACATTGAAACCTAAAAATGTGTGCACGTCAGCTTTTCGAGGAAGCACTCCTACCCGTCTTATGTATGCACTTATGTAAACAGCAGAATTTTATATACTTAGGCGTTTATCTTACTGCTGAACTGATGAGGTCAAATCATGTTAACTACATCGTTAACATGGTAACATCGTTAACATGTTAACTATCAAGTCCTGGAGCATCAATGGATAAGAAGTGGAAGCTGTGACAGATTTTCTGATCTTGGGCTCCAAGATTACCTCGGAAGGAGACTGCAGCCATGAAATTAGGAGACGCCTGCTTCTGGGAACGAGAGCCATGGTTAGCCTTGACCGCCTAGTAAAGAGCAGAGACATTACACTGCCAAGATCCGTATAACTAGTGATATGGCCTTTCCAGTTGGGATGTATGGATTCGAGAGTTGGACTGTGAAGAAGGCTGACCGCCGAATAATTGACGCGTTTGAATTGTGGTGCTGGCGGAGACTCTTGAGAGTTCCTTGGACAGCCAGAAGATCAAATCAGTCGGTATTGTCGACCATAAAACCTGACTGCTCATTGGAGGGTCAAATTCTGAAGTTAAAGCTCAGTTACTTTGGTCATCTTTTGAGAAGAGAGGAGTCGCTAGAGAAAGATTTGATGTTGGGGAAGGTTGAGGGTCGCTGGAGAAGGGGTAGGCAGTGAACGCGATGGTTAGATGGCATCCTCGAGGCGCTACAGATGATGTTATTTGATGTTAGGAAGATAGTGAGAGATCGGAAAGCGTGGCGTGACATGGTCCATAGGGTCACGAAGAGTCGGACACGACTGAACGACTGAACCGAACATCGTGCAACAAGCTGCTAGTTTCTTAGGTTTGTTAAAAGAAATTTCAGCCATTTTCTTATGCATTTAAATAAAGTTTATTTTTCTTAAGTCCGAATAGCACTCGAATATGCGTCAGTTTGCTTGGACCCATAAACTCAAGGACTTATTGATAAACTTGGAAAATTTTCAGAATAGAGCAGTCTGCTCTCTTCTTGGAAATTATAATAGAAGACTTAGTATGTGAGAAAGTAAAAGCAAGCTTCAGTGGCCAGATCTTAGAATTCGGCACAAACCTCAGTTTATATTTTTGCACTACATTTTTATTTGAAACCGGTATTGACGGAAAAAATTATCTGAATCCGCTTTTGTATGTTTCAAAGCATGTGGAGCACATTTTAAAACTTTGTGAATTTCTTTTTAATGGTGACGTACTCTGTTATTCGTTTTTGTCTGAGGACAGTTCATGAATGGAAAATTTTGCGTTGTTAATATTAAATCCAATGATGACTTTGTTTACGTATTAAGGATATGGTTTGTTGTTTTCTGAATATGAAATTGTCCCCCTCTGATGTAATGACTACCGATAATGCAGGTACCAAATAAATAAATAAACTGCAGGAAATGACAAGGTTCACCACAGATTTAATGTAGACTAAATTCCCCTGCCTTTTTAGGTGAGCCTATGTGGTAATACCACGTCACACGCACACACGCGTACACACGCCCACACACAAGGTAATGAGCGCAAACACAAAAGACACGTAGTCATCGACCAGTCATCTTCCGATGATGTGAGTAGCCAACTGCCGTCTTCCAGCGGCATGCTCCTGAGCTGGACCTGGAAGTGAGCTACGCAAGTTTCCAGTAACGCCTGTTTCGACCGTGCATCATCCGCACTTGCGCGCTCTATTGTTCGCCTGTGGGCATGGATAAGTGCTGTGGATATGTGCTGTTGGTACAAGGGCGCTAAGTGAGCCCGTTTCCAGGAATCCTTTTGTGTAAGCCTGTTTTGCTTTGTGGACACCCTGCAAATGACAAATTGACCCTGTCAAGAGAACGTCTAGAAAAACACAAAGAAATGTCCCCCTGCGGGAAATAGCCGGAAGTGCTTTGGTTCAATTGTTCACCCTTCCTGTCGAGAAGCCCTATCATCCAGTGAGGAATGCCTACTGTCCAAAGGAGACGACAGAGTGACACGTCCGCTGACGTGCAGGACAAGAAAGGAGCAGACGCATACGGCCATTAAATGATTTCCCGGGAATGCAGGAAAGATTTGCAATTGTCGAAAAGAGACAATGCTGGGAGCAGTATGTGGCGCGCACAAGCTTGGGTTTCTGAGAAGGAAATCCACTTGCCGGAACCAGCCTATCGCTTCTTTGCTGAAGAATAGAAATGTACCTCCTCTCCTCGCCGTTCCCAAGCTTTTCCCGCCAACTAGTGATCACGCCCAACGAATCAATGCCGGACCAGTCAGTGCCTCAGACCATCAGTGCAGTGATGTGTTCGATTGGATGCCGATATCTGAGGGGCGTGCCCTGGAACTGGTTGGTCAGCATCTTCAGAAGGGGGCTGGACATAGGGGGTTTTAAGGACATTGCAGAGCACGAAATGTCGCTCTGAGCCCTGGGTAAACGGCTCATCCAGTCGCTTCTCGCTATGAACTCTTAACGCTTGCCATTTTGCTGATGTACCCTTCTTTATCATGTAAATAATCATGTAAATAAGTTTTCTCAAAGTGCCAATAAACCTGCTTGTATATATTTTACCAACTTCGAAGATTCAATCCTTCATCAACCCCGAGTCTCTGCATGCTACCAAGTGAAGGCCGGGTCGACTTAGCCCCAGCGTCACGACACGCCATCGATAAGAAAGCCTCATTTATACCCTTGTTACATGTGCGTTCAAAAAGGCAGTTCAGTTGGTCAATTGAACTGAATAGCAGGTAGCGATGCGACACGGCAGCGCCAACTGCAGTTGGAATCTCAACTACAGATCAGTTCAACTGAGGTCGGCGGTCGCATTTGAACCAGTCAACTGACAAGACGGATGTTAGCGCACGCGCCGCATCGACCGAGTCGGCGGCATTTTCAACCGCTGTGCATTCTAAACTCACACGGAACGTTTTTGCTCTAGCTCGCGCAAGTCTCACCCCCTCAACTTTAACTACTCAAACGAGTTTCAAAACACAAAGCGCGCGAAGCAGCCCCCAAAAACAACGATAAATTAGCGAAGCCAGACCTGCCTCAAATGGATTGACTTGGCTCTCTGTCGAGTTCAGTTATCGCGTACCCAAAAGAGAAAATGCTCGCAAAATGCTCAATTCAATAATATAAAGTTAGAAAATGTAGTACAAAGTAATTTATAAAGCAAAATAAAGTACTCTTTCAGTAAAAATTGTTTGCATGTGGCGGGATCACGTGCTTCTGAGGGACTACTGAGTTTCGCGGTATGTTCTGTGTAACTACAGTCGCGTGCCGTTCAGTTCTACGTCAGTTGAAACGATGAACTGCCATTTGACTGAACGGCAGTTGAAACTGCCCCTGTGACAAGGGTATTAAAACCTTACAAACATGTCCACCTGCCGCAGGGGCTTCGTCCGCAACTCAGATTTCTAACGTCCTAGAAGGCTGGATTCACGAATCATCCTTACGTATCGAAGGTGAAGCCATAGTAAGCGGTGCTTCTTAACTCTGTCTTGACATGTGCTCTCGTGATGACAAAGAGACCACCCCCCAATCAGGGCCTGTTCATGTCACATGCCAACTACCATCTCCTAGAGGCATCTGAAAAGATAGAAGCTTCAAAAATTCCTCGTGCTTTTATAACTGACGTTTCAGAATTGTGCTCAAGCTCTAAAAAGGAATAAGGCTGACCTGCTGAAATTCCAGTAAGGACAATGAGGGCAGAAGTGCTGCTTCTTCAACTTTGCAAGGTGCACGTGAGAGCAGTGCCATTCGAGGGCCTTCTGTGAGTAGAAGTCCTCCCAGCACTCTGGGCAAGGGAACAGCGTTCGTCGATTGGGACCTTCATTCTGGGCGGCACCTGCAGGACGGTGAAGACAGGAGAAGGCTTTGAAGTTGAAGGTTAATGTTTTATTTCTTGCTCTTACAGACAGAAGATATCACAAGGAGAGAGAGAGGAAGAGGATGCAGGGAAAAATTACAAGGGTTCAACGCTGCTGAAAGAAATATAGAGAGAAAGCATTAGCTGCGGGTGACCGAGAGTTCTTCCTGTCTTTTAGAGCGCAGCTCTTTGGCGTCCGGCCTCGTAACCAGCCCCGCCCCCCTTTCATCCCCCCAACGCTAGCAGCGCCCGACTGATACCGCTGGATGCCGCTGACGCCGCTAGAGAGTCAAGATAACGTGACTGCATAGAACACCGTCGCCGCCATGCAGAAAGAGGAGGGGAGGGTCCCCCCCCCCTGTTCCTGTGTGGCGGATAGGGTGCTCTTCAGTTGCCGACGCGCCGGTTATTTCACGTAGGCCCCGGCACGTCGACGAATACGTTACCACCTTCCCAAGGCTAGACCTGGTTCTTGGCGCTGCGGAAGCGAGGGTATCATATTGTTTGCGTCGGCATCGGCGGCGTTGTCCCTGAAACCAACTCCGCAGCTGGGGTTGACTCACTATCGGCGTCAGCAGCATCAGTCAGTCGCTGCTATCTCTTCCCTCCTTCCTTTATCGCATTGTCCGCTTGCTGCGCGAGCTTCTGCCCCCATCGTTTGCCGCTGGGTGTACACGCCGCCCCCCTCCCCCCTCTTCCTGCGGGTCTCCGGTTGTCAAAGCGCCGGCTCGAACTTAATTCCTTTCTTCGCTCCTCCTCCAATGCAACCCCTGTGCGGTGGCAGTCAGAGGGCCAAATCGGTGGCGGCGGATCTGTATATGTGCACCGCCCGAGCCGAAATTGCCGCTGCCGTCCGCCACTACGAAATTATCTGCCAGTTCTTTTTGAGCCATGAGCGAGACGACCGGTGGAAGTCCTCCGTCTGCTGCTGCTGCTGCTGCTAAACGAGCTGCCAGAGCAGAGGGACCAAGTCGAACATATATCAGTCTATTTCTCCGACCACAAAGCTTCCTTCATGACTGTCGAGAACTGTTAGGGGAGTCTTTGTTGAAGAAATACGTGTGAAAAATAAAAAAAAAAATTCTGTGATAACGCATACATGTGCTGCTCGATTTCTTTGCCTTAATCTATCGAAAAGGTGAAACAGCTTATTTGCTGCGCTCAAATTTCGCATTAGGAAGTAACGTTATCGTCGGTATTTTTTTTCTTTTTCCTCATCCCAGATATAAAGCCCCGCTTCAACCAAGCTGTATGAACGTGCCTTAGTGACAAAGCCAGGGTCCTAGCAGGCTGATTCTTACATAACCGTCCTTTGTGCAACGAGAGACCCAAGTTGGCAGCTCCTGCTAGCCCACACCCTAGTGTCACGTGGGGTGTGACGTCGTGGGTAATACGTACATGACTACCGTCGCGCGACGATAAAGGCTCGGAACCTAGAGTAGTATTTCTTCCGAAATAAAATCTGCTTGATTGCAACTTGAGAGGCAACCACACCCACTCGCGGATGCAATATACTGCCTCAGCTGTTCACAAGAACGCTACCGAATAAACATGATAAAATATTCTCCATCGGAGTTAAACGCGCACAGATAGCAATCACAAAAAGTAATGGTATAAATAAAGAAAACACTAGCGTCACTATACCAGTGTGACAACGTAAGTAGCAATAATTCGCATTATTGTCTTAGTCACAGATAGAATGAAGGTCTTTAAGAGCAAGGTTCATCTATACGTGTTCACGTAGATACAAGACGCAAAATGTTTTTATTTTATTTATTGATTTATTCCTCAAAGTTCTCCACATAAGGAATGGGCGTTAAAGGACAAACAAGTATAACATAAAGCACAAAGAAATGTTTTCGATGAGCCGCTTCAATACTTAGGTATCGATGACTGTGGTGACTTTGGTGGGCAGGCCATTCCAGTCTTGTGCTGTGCGCATTAAAAATGGCTCGTGAATAGTAGTAGTATTCGCCATTGAGGAATACACTGCATTAATGTGGCTGGATTGTGTCATTCACGGGGCTTCTTTTATGTAATGATTATCAGAAGGAAAAAAATGAAAATATTTACGAAAAAGAATAAGACACGCAATTCTACGTCGTAAGACTAAACAGGTTAAGTTTACTTGTGCTATCAGTGCTGAGATACTCGAATAAATGAATCATTAGCCAAAAGTAATGGTAGTGCTGTGTTCTGAGCAGATTCGAGGTTATCAATAAGGCTATTTTGGTATGGGTCAAAAATAGTAACATACTCGAGTTTCGGACGCGCAAGCGTTTGGAAACCAACCTATTTCATTAGCGGAGAAGCGAGAGAGAGGTTGCGCGTATGAAATCTAGAGCACCGTTAGCAAAATTTATTATCTGCTAACATACTGTATCAGGCATATCTTTCAAGAACGTGTCAAAATCTAATCTCGGTATCACGAACTGATGTGTTTAGCCAGGTTTAAGTTACTAGCAAGACATCGCATGGGGGGGGGGGGGGGGGGGAAGTGACATACTGCACAAGAAATCGCTTTCTAGAATAATACTTCGAATGACAGCTAGCAGAAATAGAGCGGATGGCGTTTATGTAAATCAGGTTTGTAAATTGGTTTTTGTGATGGCTTAACGACTTTGTTTGAAGGGGGGTCGAAATGGTATTTTTTCATTTGCAACAACTTTTTTATGCCGAAACTTATACCGCATATTTAAGTGCATCCTTGTCCTATCTCTTATTAGTATGTTGTTACATTTAATATAGTGTAGGTATATTGCTGGAATAAAGGACAATCAGTGCATGCCAAATTCGGCGTGATAAAACCGAGGAACATGAGATAGGGCATCATAGACGGTTGGTTAGCGAGATAACTTTAGCAGCGACAGAGTGAAGTCGTTGTTAGCAATAACCGCAGTTTAGTACACTGATGTTAGGAAATACTCAAGTGATCTTTGTAATTGCCATATTTGATGAATTATATGTGAATGTGGGGATACCATGATACATTTATGTTAGTCTGATTTCCCCCTTATGGGCTATTTGTTGGCTGTATATGTCGTGTTTGATCATTGTTCCGTATACCTTGAGGCAGCAAGTCAGTAATGAGAGAAAGAATGCTTGATAAATGAGGGATTTCACTCACATTCCAAGTATGTGAGGAAGACCATGAGACCATACCCGATTTATTGTTTGAAAAAACGGTTCGCACGCTCGTCTCAGGTGAAACACTATAATAAGTTAACACCTAAAGCATTTGTTTTTTTTTCACGATTTCAATTCTTTACAGTGTAAATTTTGCATTTGCAATTTTCTTGCCTCCCCGAAAAACAAAAGGAGTCTGTTTTCGCGATTCACCTTAAAAGGGTAATGCTGGAGGAGAGCAATTTCTGCGGGAAACACTGTGTTAGTGACATTAAACAACCATTTTAGCCGTGTAGCCTTACACACGAGTGATTACGGAATTTTGAGGCCTGTATTAGCTATATTAGTCACTTTATTTACTGAGTCATGAGTTGCAGACTTATTTTCGCCATGAGCGCGCGCAAGTGTTTTCCAATACTGTGTGTGACATTTTCGTCACCTCGAACGTCGTTTCAGGTCATCAATTCAGTTTCGGTTGCGGTTTGCTGTTCCTTTATTGAAAAATAGTGCCACTTGAAATTCCGGAAATAGCTTTTTTATGTCCATGTCAGACACACCCGAGATGAGATTGTGATTTAATCAATAACCCAAAGAGAAAACAAAACAGTTATTTTAATACATTTATTGCTTGACCACATGTTCATATGTTTAAGAACATATTGGTTGGAAGGACGCTTCGACTTTTCTGTTGCTCGGAAACAGTGCAGTGCTATTATCATCAAAGCCCACAAGGTCAACCGCCGTAGTAAACATCCGTATCTCTTCCGAGGAAAACATTCACACTTAGCGTGCATGCATTGCAAGTTAAGCGAATAAAATACTGCATGCCTTAGCACAAGTCAGAATTCAGAAGCGGAGATTCCGCAGAAAACTCCCATGAGAAAAAGTCAGAAGAGCAGCCAAGGAGGATGGAAAAACTTTTTTCACTCCCAGCACTAATGCTTCGTGTTCAGTGAAAGTGCAGGCATGCAGCGCAACAAACGTACCTCGTCAACTTTGAAGCTGTAGAAGCATTCTATACCAGAAAAGCTTGTTCGAACTGTATCGGGGACATGCCGGGTGCCCTTTATGAAGCTGAACGAACATTTCTGTGACGCGCATGCTTTTGCATACTGATGCCTTTTCTATGATACCTTGTACGCATACGCATAAGCCGAGAAGGTTATAAATTTCAAATGCTTTCACCTGATTAAACAGTTGGCTTAAGCGCCCGTGGTGTCCACTTACTTGAAAAATAGGTCTGTGTCGCACCGAATACCCAGATATCCAACTATCACCAACCCATCATTAGCTTCACTATACCCACTCCAGGGCAAAGGCCTCTCCTGTGCTAGATCCTTCTACTTGACACCTACGAACTTTTTAACCTCATCTGCTCACCTAAATGTCTGGCGCCCCTGCTACGCTTTTCTTTTCTTGGAATCCAGTTCGTTACCCTAAGCGACCATCGGTTACCCTCTCTTCGACCTACATGTCCTGCTCATGCCCATTTCTTCTTCATTCCCAATAGAATAAGTAACTTCAGTTATTTTTCTGACCCGCTCTGTACGCTTCATATCTCGTAACGTTACCCCTAACATTGTTCGCTCCTTAGCCCTATGCGTTGTCCTAAAATTAAGCAGGCCCTCTTCGTTTGCCTCCAAATTGCAGCCCCTTAGGTGAGTACTGGCAATATGCAACTGATGTATACTTTCCTCTTGAGCGATACAGGTAAGCTGCTAGTCAATCTGCGAGTGCTTGCCAAATGCGTTCCAGCCATATGTTATTCTCCTTGTTATTTCCCTTTCATGCTTCTGATATCCAGTTACTACCTGCCCTAAGAAGACGTATTTGTCTACTACTTACAGTGCTTCGCTATCTAGCGTAAACTGCTGTTCCTTCCCGAGGCTTATGAACATTATCTTAGTCTTCTGCATATTGATTTCAAGCCTGCCTTTCTACGTTTCCTATCTAGGTCACCAATCATTCTTTGCAGTTCATCGCCTGAGTTACTTACCAAGGCAATGTCATCAGAAAATCGCAAATTACTGAGGTATTCTTTATTTACCCTTATCCCTAACTGCTCCTATTTCAAGCATTTGAATACTTTCTCTAAGCAAGCTGTAAATAGTACTGGGGTGATAATGTCTCCTTGCCTAACACCTTTCTACATACAATTTTTTTTAATTTGTTTTATGCAGATCAATGTTTGCTGAGCAGCCACTATATATATCTTCCAGTACTTTAACGTAGGGCTCGTCTACTCCCTGATATCGCAATGCCTGCATGACCACCGAGGTTTCTACTGCGTCAAATACTTTTTCGTAATCACTGAATGCTATATATAATGGCTGATTATATTCCGAGCATTTTTCTATCACCTGTTTGATGGTATGGTTAGTCGATAGTAGAGTACACTTTCCGAAATCCTGCTTGATCTTTTGCTTTGTTGCAATTTGAGGTTGTCCTGATTCCTTTAGGGAATACTTTAGTAAGTACCTTATACATAATCGACAGTAAGCTGATTGTTCTCTAGCTTTTCAGGTCCTTAGCGTCCCCTTTCTTATGAATTAAGATATTTGCGCTCTTCCATGGTGCCAGTATCGTCGATGACACCAGGCATAAAGTATACAGGGTGACAAGCTTTTCCTAGCACGATATCCCCCATCCTTCCACAAACAATAGCAGAAATTTTCAACGGAGTAAATTATCTACGGTAGCGCACCAAATCCTTACTTCCACAAGCGAGCCAACAAAACAATACACTCAAACACTAGTGTGGATTCCGCGGCATGCAGGGATCACGGGGAATTTGTACGCAGACAGGATAGCCCGAGGACATGCACCATACCATGCGCCAACAGTCTCGCGACAGAGGACCTGATTCCGCTTGTCCCTGACTACACCACTATACTACAACACTACAGAGGCTTGCGGAAAGTATATCTGGAGCCCCATAAAAAGCTCAGCAACGACGAGGTCATAGATCTGAGGCGGTTAAAGACAGGAACCTTCGCTAATTTACACATATTACACATGATACATCCCACAACATTCAGAGACGAGTGCTCGTGGTGCGGGAAGACCCCTACCCTGTACCACATAACATGGCAATGCAGCTCACATCAACTACAAAAAATTGAAAACCCAAATGAAATACAGTTGGAGGCTTTGCTGGCCAGCTCTGACCCGGAAGATCAGCTCTACCTGGTCACAAGAACTCGCAAACTGGCGAAAGCCAGTGGGGCCCTGGACTAGGGGCGCCAACCGCTCGTCAGCTTCGGCTGAAGAGGGGAAGAAAAAGATCCCCGAGCAGTTAATAAAGTTCACTCACTCACTCAACAAATCTACAATTACCTGATCTTCTCCAGGTGCTTTAACCCTTTTCATGGTTCTAACGCTTTCTTATACTCGTTCTTCATCACTGGCCGAACGTCTGCCTGTTTTTCGTACCGCCAATCCCATTATTGTTCTGTCTTCTTTGGCTACTGTAGAGATCAGTATAGAGCTCCTCGGCTGCTTTAGCTATCTTGCCCATATTCATGTTGACGTTCTCCGCCTTGTCTCTTAAGCGCATACCTCAGATTTTTGCTTATGCCCAATTTCTTCATCGCTTTGAGACTTCTCCCGTTCTTTACAGCATGCTCAATTTTCTCCAGGTTAGACTTCCTTATATCGGCCACTTTGTGCTTATTGATTAGCTGTGATACACCTGCCATTTTTGTCTGGACATTTTGATTTGAAGCTTCATACTTTGGCGTTTCTAATCATATCTTTCGTCTTCTTGGAAAGCTTACCCTACCGCTTACTTCCACCGTGCACTCAGTAATCATATCTTTGAAATTATTGTTCATTGCTTCTAGGCTAATGTAGGCATCCTCGTTTAGAGCTCAATATCGATACTTTAGCGAAATTCAGAAGTCTTCTGCCCTCCCTCTCATCGCTATTCAGTTGATGACTTCTTTCTTAGTAATCTGTTTCGTTCGCTCTTCAGATTTAGACTAATTTGAGACGGTGCCATCCTGTGGTCACTGCATCACAATTTTCCGATTGCATTTTTTTACGCCAAACTTCTTGTGAACTAAACAGCAGAATTACCATTGTGCTTTGGTGTGTTCTTAAAGCGGCGCCAGAGGGAAGGAACAAAAAGGTATTACGAAGATGTGCCACTTCTCATTTACAGTTCTAAACGCGTCATGCCCATATAGCAGTGGAGAACGCTATAGTTATTGGAGGCAAACTGAACTGACAATAGCTGTGGGCGGTTTTGCTAAGTCAGCTTGTAAAATGAAAAACATAATGAATGCTCTTTCAGAGAGTTAACTGCTTAGCTACTCGGTTGCCAGACATAATTGCAGGATATTCAGCACAACACACACACGCACAGGCAGGAAAGAGGACACCACGTGTGCTGCAAGTATATCTAATGAATGTGCCAAGGAGCAGATAACACGAATAAACCCTGACTAGTAGTGGCGATTTTCTGCAAAAGCTGTCACCACTACCGCCTCAATTCGCATCTGGGAACTCTGAATATACAGCTAAGCGAGAAGTTCTTTTTCTCTGCCGAAAAGAAAGCACGTTTAAGCATCCAATTAACAGTGGACGCGTCAGTGCTTTCAATAACTCCTTTTCGTTCCCCAAGTCTCTGATAACATGTTTTGTTCACACGTTTCAATAATAAACTACAATGATAAAAACGTCCACTCCTTAAAACTTGCACTTCTCGTAGCCATTTCACCATGTGGTGCGCGAAGTGTATTGTCTGTAGGGTGTTTGCGCAGGCAGGGCGTTATTTTAAACTGAGCACTTCTTAATCGGAGTAAATCAGTTTCAAGTCCAGCGTTGTGGTGTGTGCCTTCTTCACTCTTGTCTTGCGTTTGTATTCGCTTGTTTCCTTTCTAAACATGTAGTGAGAGGTAGGTCGGGACATCTCATGGTGGAATGCAACTGCAATTGCGCCGAATCCCACAGTGAAGTCAGGATTGACTTTATGGATTGCTACGTGAGATATCGAAAGCTATATAAAGTGAAATGGACCGCTTAAAGTGCAACTTGCTCGAACGTAAAAGCTAATTACGATATGCCCAGGCAAGCCTATAAAAAAGTCCAAGGTGATGATCTATTGACAATTTCAACGAAATCCGCTAATGTTTACACTAGGCTGTAGGTACACAAATTGCGCCTAACAAAGTTTTAAGCTTCTTGGTGTAGTGAAGGTCATCACGATTAACATGCATTCTTTCCCAACAGAGGACGCTTATTAACCGCGATAAATTCTATCAAAGTGAACAGTATAGACATGGCGAACGAAGGTGATAACAAGAAAGTTCATTTAAAGCCTTTTTTATTCTTGGTGTAATTATTTATTTTTAGATGAAATACTGCTTGAATGGAAACTTGGATATCATAAATACTCCACTTAAAATGACAATCTATATCCTTGCGTTTACGAAAAGAATTTGTCTTTTAGGCCAATATAGATTTCAAACCAAATGCGTAGTATGCATGAGACAGCTGGGTGGGGGAGAAAAGGAAGGAATATTTTATCCTCCTGCAGCCGTTATTCACAAAAACGTTAACAGTACTGCATAGTTTAACTTATTTTTTTTTCAACCGCGTCTTTTTGTTCACCTAATTTTTTCTTGTGGAAAGTCACATAAAATGAGATAAATGACCGCGCAACGACTGTCAGGTACGCAGC